>JARYGA010004843.1:0-50776 GCA_030545235.1 Helianthus tuberosus | reverse complement strand
GAAAACACTTGACATCCAACCAGACCATTCTCCATCAATTAGGAATCTGATGCTGTCACTAAACACATTCCTTAAATTGTATCCATTTGTTGAGTTTTTTTTTGTGTCTAATCCGCATATATATCACCATTGCCCTCGATTTTCTTGGCTGTATATCTCTTAAATGTCAACATATGCACATGTGATTTAGTTTACGAAGATTTTTCAATGCCGAGAACCTCGATCAGAGAGTAAAAAAGGCGTAAGGTTCACAATGGTGTAAAATTAAAATGGGATATACCGGGCTAGGATTCGAGTTACATGAACAAGGGCCAAACCAACCACCCAAGAATGGAATCGCCAAGCGAAAACACTTGACAACCTCCTAGAAGCAGCTTTTCTTGCCACCAGACCTTTCTCCATCAATTAGGAATCTGATGCCGTCACTAAACACATTCCTTAAATTGTAGCCATTTGTTGAGTGTTTTTTTTTTGGGTGTCTAATCCGCATATATATCACCATTGCCCTTGATTTTCTTGACTGTATATCTCTTAAATGTCAACATATACACGTGTGATTTAGTTTACGAAGATTTTTCAATGCCGAGAACCTCGATCAGAGAGTAAAAAAAGCGTAAGGTTCACAATGGTGTAAAATTAAAATGGGATATACCGGGCTAGGATTCGAGTTACAGGAACAAGGGCCAAACCAACCACCCAAGAATGGAATCGTCGAGCGAAAACACTTGACAACCACCTAGAAGCAGCTTTTCTTGCCACCAGACCTTTCTCCATCAATTAGGAATCTGATGCCGTCGCTAAACACATTCCTTAAAGTGTAGCCATTTGTTTAGTGTTTTTTTTTTGTGTCTAATCCGCATATATATATATCGCCATTGCCCTTGATTTTCTTGACTGTATATCTCTTAAATGTCAACATATGCACATGTGATTTAGTTTACGAAGATTTTTCAATGCCGAGAACCTCGATCAGAGAGTAAAAAAGGCGTAAGGTTCACAATGGTGTAAAATTAAAATGGGATATACCGGGCTAGGATTCGAGTTACAGGAACAAGGGCCAAACCAACCACCCAAGAATGGAATCGTCGAGCGAAAACACTTGACAATCTCCTAGAAGCAGCTTTTCTTGCCACCAGACCTTTCTCCATCAATTAGGAATCTGATGCCGTCACTAAACAGATTCCTTAAATTGTAGCCATTTGTTGAGTGTTTTTTTTGGGTGTCTAATCCACATATATATCACCATTGCCCTTGATTTTCTTGACTGTATATCTCTTAAATGTCAACATATACACGTGTGATTTAGTTTACGAAGATTTTTCAATGCCGAGAACCTCGATCAGAGAGTAAAAAAAGCGTAAGGTTCACAATGGTGTAAAATTAAAATGGGATATACCGGGCTAGGATTCGAGTTACAGGAACAAGGGCAAACCAACCACCCAAGAATGGAATCGTCGAGCGAAAACACTTGACAACCTCCTAGAAGCAGCTTTTCTTGCCACCAGACCTTTCTCCATCAATTAGGAATCTGATGCTGTCACTAAACACATTCCTTAAATTTGTAGCCATTTGTTGAGTGTTTTTTATGGTGTCTAATCCGCATATATATCACCATTGCCCTTGATTTTCTTGACTGTATATCTCTTAAATGTCAACATATACACGTGTGATTTAGTTTACGAAGATTTTTGAATGCCGAGAACCTCGATCGAAGTGTAAAAAAGGCGTAACGTTCACAATGGTGTAAAATTAAAATGGGATATACCGGGCAAGGATTCGAGTTACAGGAGGAAGGGCCAAACCAACCACCCAAGTGTGGAATCGTCGAGTGAAAACACTTGACATCCAACCAGACCATTCTCCATCAATTAGGAATCTGATGCTGTCACTAAACACATTCCTTAAATTGTAGCCATTTGTTGAGTTTTTTTTTTGTGTCTAATCCGCATATATATCAGCATTGCCCTCGATTTTCTTGGCTGTATATCTCTTAAATGTCAACATATGCACATGTGATTTAGTTTACGAAGATTTTTCAATGCCGAGAACCTCGATCAGAGAGTAAAAAAGGCGTAAGGTTCACAATGGTGTAAAATTAAAATGGGATACACCGGGCTAGGATTCGAGTTACATGAACAAGGACCCAAACCAACCACCCAAGAATGGAATCGCCAAGCGAAAACACTTGACAACCTCCTAGAAGCAGCTTTTCTTGCCACCAGACCTTTCTCCATCAATTAGGAATCTGATGCCGTCACTAAACACATTCCTTAAATTGTAGCCATTTGTTGAGTGTTTTTTTTTTGGGTGTCTAATCCGCATATATATCACCATTGCCCTTGATTTTGTTGACTGTATATCTCTTAAATGTCAACATATACACGTGTGATTTAGTTTTCGAAGATTTTTCAATGCCGAAAACCTCGATCAGAGAGTAAAAAAAGCGTCAGGTTCACAATGGTGTAAAATTAAAATGGGATATACCGGGCTAGGATTCGAGTTACAGGAACAAGGGCCAAACCAACCACCCAAGAATGGAATCGTCGAGCGAAAACACTTGACAACCACCTAGAAGCAGCTTTTCTTGCCACCAGACCTTTCTCCATCAATTAGGAATCTGATGCCGTCGCTAAACACATTCCTTAAAGTGTAGCCATTTGTTTAGTGTTTTTTTTTGTGTCTAATCCGCATATATATATATCACCATTGCCCTTGATTTTCTTGACTGTATATCTCTTAAATGTCAACATATGCACATGTGATTTAGTTTACGAAGATTTTTCAATGCCGAGAACCTCGATCAGAGAGTAAAAAAGGCGTAAGGTTCACAATGGTGTAAAATTAAAATGGGATATACCGGGCTAGGATTCGAGTTACAGGAACAAGGGCCAAACCAACCACCCAAGAATGGAATCGTCGAGCGAAAACACTTGACAATCTCCTAGAAGCAGCTTTTCTTGCCACCAGACCTTTCTCCATCAATTAGGAATCTGATGCCGTCACTAAACACATTCCTTAAATTGTAGCCATTTGTTGAGTGTTTTTTTTGGGTGTCTAATCCACATATATATCACCATTTCCCTTGATTTTCTTGACTGTATATCTCTTAAATGTCAACATATACACGTGTGATTTAGTTTACGAAGATTTTTCAATGCCGAGAACCTCGATCAGAGAGTAAAAAAAGCGTAAGGTTCACAATGGTGTAAAATTAAAATGGGATATACCGGGCTAGGATTCGAGTTTCAGGAACAAGGGCCAAACCAACCACCCAAGAATGGAATCGTCGAGCGAAAACACTTGACAACCTCCTAGAAGCAGCTTTTCTTGCCACCTGACCTTTCTCCATCAATTAGGAATCTGATGTCGTCACTAAACACATTCCGTAAAATGTAGCCATTTGTTGAGTGTTTTTTTTGTGTCTAATTCGCCTATATATCACCATTGCCCTTGATTTTCTTGATTGTATATCTCTTAAATATAACCATATACACGTGTGATTTAGTTTACGAAGATTTTTCAATCCCGAGAATCTCGATCAGAGAGTAAAAAAGGCGTAAGGTTCACAATGGTGTAAAATTAAAATGGGATATACCGGGCAAGGATTCGAGTTACAGGAAGAAGGGCCAAACTAACCACCAAAGAATGGAATCGTCGGGTGAAAACACTTGACAACCTCCTAGAAGCAGCTTTTCTTGCCACCAGACGTTTCTCCATCAATTAGTAATCTGATGCCGTCACTAAACACATTTCTTAAATTGTAGCCATTTGTTGAGTTTTTTTTGGTGCCTAATCCGCATATATATCACCATTGCCGTTGATTTTCTTGACTATATATCTCATAAATATCAACATATACACGTATGATTTAGTTTTCGAAGATTTTTCAATGGCGAGAACCTCGATCAGAGAGTAAAAAAGGCGTAAGTTTCACAATTGTGTCAAATTAAAATGGGATATATCGGGCTAGGATTCGAGTTACAGGAACAAGGGCCAAACCAACCACCCAAGAATGAAATCGTCGATCGAAAACACTTGACAACCTCCTAGAAGCAGCTTTTCTTGCCACCAGACCTTTCTCCATCAATTAGGAATCTGATGCCGTCACTAAACACATTCTTTAAATTGTAGCCATTTGTTGAGTGTTTTTTTGGTGTCTAATCCGCATATATATCACCATTGCCCTTGATTTTCTTAACTGTATATCTCTTAAATATCAACATATACTCGTGTGATTTAGTTTACGAAGATTTTTCAATGCCGAGAACCTCGATCAGAGAGTAAAAAAGGCGTAAGGTTCACAATGGTGTAAAATTGAAATGGGATATACCGGGCTAGGATTCGAGTTACAGGAACAAGGGCCAAACCAACCACCCAAGAATGGAATCGTTGAGCGAAAACACTTGACAACCACCTAGAAGCAGGTTTTCTTACCACCAGGCCTTTCTCCGTCAATTAGGAATCCGATGCCGTCACTAAACACATTCCTTAAATAGTAGCCATTTGTTGAGTGTTTTTTTTTGGTGTCTAATCCGCATATATATCACCATTGCCCTTGATTTTCTTGACTGTATATCTCTTAAATGTCAACATATACACGTGTGATTTAGTTTATGAAGATTTTTCAATGCCGAGAACCTTGATCAGAGAGTAAAAAACGCGTAAGGTTCACAATGGTGTAAAATTAAAATGGGATATACCGGGCTAGGATTCGAGTTACAGGAACAAGGGCCAAACCAACCACCCAAGAATGGAATCCTCGAGCGAAAACACTTGACAACCTCCTAGAAGCAGCTTTTCTTGCCACCAGACCTTTCTAAATCAATTAGGAATCTGATGCCATCACTAAACACATTCCTTAAATTGTAGCCATTTGTTGAGTGTCTTTTTTGGTGCCTAATCCGCATATATATCACCATTGCCCTTGATTTTCTTGACTGTATATCTCTTAAATATCAACATATACACGTGTGATTTAGTTTACGAAGATTTTTCGATGCCGAGAACCTCTATCGGAGAGTTAAAAAGACGTAAGGTTCACAATGGTGTAGAATTAAAATGGGATATACCGGGCTAGGATTCGAGTTACAGGAACAAGGGCCAAACCAACCACCCAAGAATGGAATCGTCGAGCGAAAACACTTGACAACCTCCTAGAACCAGCTTTTCTTGTCACCAGACCTTTCTCCATCAATTAGGAATCTGATGCCGTCACTAAACACATTCCTTAAAGTGTAGCCATTTGTTTAGTGTTTTTTTTTTGGTGTCTAATCCGCATATATATATCACCATTGCCCTTGATTTTCTTTACCGTATATCACTTAAATATCAACATATACACGTGTGATTTAGTTCACGAAGATTTTTCAATGCCGAGAACCTCGATCAGAGAGTAAAAAGGCGTAAGGTTCAAAATGGTGTAAAATTAAAATGGGATATACCGGGTTAGGATTTGAGTTTCATGAACAAGGGCCAAACCAACCACCCAAGAATGGAATCGTCGAGTGAAAACACTTGACAAGCTCCTAGAAGCAGCTTTTCTTGCCACCAGACCTTTCTCCATCAATTAGGAATCTGATGCCATCACTAAACACATTCCTTAAATTGTAGCCATTTGTTGAGTGTTTTTTTTTTGGTGTCTAATCCGCATATATATCACCATTGCCCTTGATTTTCTTGACTGTATATCTCTTAAATACCAACATATACACGTGTGATTTAGTTTACGAAGATTTTTCAATGCCGAGAACCTCGATCAGAGAGTAAAAAAGGTGTAAGGTTCACAATGGTGTAAAATTAAAACGGGATATACCGGGCAAGGATTCGAGTTACAGGAACAAGGGCCAAACCAACCACCAAAGAATGGAATCGTCGAGCGAAAACACTTGACAACCTCCTAGAAGCAGGTTTTCTTGCCACCAGACCTTTCTCCATCAATTAGGAATCTGATGCCGTCACTAAACACATTCCTTAAATTGTAGCCATTTGTTGAGTGTTTTTTTTGGTGTCTAATCCGCATATATATCACAATTGCCCTTGATTTTCTTGACTGTATATCTCTTAAATATCAACATATACACGTGTGATTTAGTTTACGAAGACTTTTCAACGCCGAGAACCTCGATCAGAGAGTAAAAAAGGCGTAAGGTTCACAATGGTGTAAAATTAATATGGGATATACCGGGCTAGGATTCGAGTTACAGGAACAAGGGCCAAACCAACCACCCAAGAATGGAATCGTCGAGCGAAAACACTTGACAACCTCCTAGAAGCAGCTTTTCTTACCACCAGGCCTTTCTCCATCAATTAGGAATCTGATGCCGTCACTAAACACATTCCTTAAATAGTAGCCATTTGTTGAGTGTTTTTTTTTTGGTGTCTAATCCGCATATATATCACCATTGCCCTTGATTTTCTTGACTGTATATCTCTTAAATGTCAACATATACATGTGTGATTTAGTTTATGAAGATTTTTCAATGCCGAGAACCTCGATCAGAGAGTAAAAAACGCGTAAGGTTCACAATGGTGTAAAATTAAAATGGGATATACCGGGCTAGGATTCGAGTTACAGGAACAAGGGCCAAACCAACCACCCAAGAATGGAATCCTTGAGCGAAAACACTTGACAACCTCCTAGAAACAGCTTTTCTTGCCACCAGACCTTTCTAAATCAATTAGGAATCTGATGCCATCACTAAACACATTCCTTAAATTGTAGCCATTTGTTGAGTGTTTTTTTTGGTGCCTAATCCGCATATATATCACCATTGCCCTTGATTTTCTTGACTGTATATCTCTTAAATATCAACATATACACGTGTGATTTAGTTTACGAAGATTTTTCGATGCCGAGAACCTCTATCAGAGACTTAAAAAGACGTAAGGTTCACAATGGTGTAGAATTAAAATGGGATATACCGGGCTAGGATTCGAGTTACAGGAACAAGGGCCAAACCAACCACCCAAGAATGGAATCGTCGAGCGAAAACACTTGACAACCTCCTAGAACCAGCTTTTCTTGCCACCAGACCTTTCTCCATCAATTAGGAATCTGATGCCGTCACTAAACACATTCCTTAAAGTGTAGCCATTTGTTTAGTGTTTTTTTTTTGGTGTCTAATCCGCATATATATATCACCATTGCCCTTGATTTTCTTGACTGTATATCACTTAAATATCAACATATACACGTGTGATTTAGTTCACGAAGATTTTTCAATGCCGAGAACCTCGATCAGAGAGTAAAAAGGCGTAAGGTTCAAAATGGTGTAAAATTAAAATGGGATATACCGGGTTAGGATTTGAGTTACATGAACAAGGGCCAAACCAACCACCCAAGAATGGAATCGTCGAGTGAAAACACTTGACAAGCTCCTAGAAGCAGCTTTTCTTGCCACCAGACCTTTCTCCATCAATTAGGAATCTGATGCCATCACTAAACACATTCCTTAAATTGTAGCCATTTGTTGAGTGTTTTTTTTTTGGTGTCTAATCCGCATATATATCACCATTGCCCTTGATTTTCTTGACTGTATATCTCTTAAATACCAACATATACACGTGTGATTTAGTTTACGAAGATTTTTCAATGCCGAGAACCTCGATCAGAGAGTAAAAAAGGTGTAAGGTTCACAATGGTGTAAAATTAAAACGGGATATACCGGGCAAGGATTCGAGTTACAGGAACAAGGGCCAAACCAACCACCAAAGAATGGAATCGTCGAGCGAAAACACTTGACAACCTCCTAGAAGCAGGTTTTCTTGCCACCAGACCTTTCTCCATCAATTAGGAATCTGATGCCGTCACTAAACACATTCCTTAAATTGTAGCCATTTGTTGAGTGTTTTTTTTGGTGTCTAATCCGCATATATATCACCATTGCCCTTGATTTTCTTGACTGTATATCTCTTAAATATCAACATATACACGTTTCATTTAGTTTACGAAGATTTTTCAACGCCGAGAACCTCGATCAGAGAGTAAAAAAGGCGTAAGGTTCACAATGGTGTAAAATTAAAATGGGATATACCGGGCTAGGATTCGAGTTACAGGAACAAGGGCCAAACCAACCACCCAAGAATGGAATCGTCGAGCGAAAACAATTGACAACCTCCTAGAAGCAGCTTTTCTTACCACCAGGCTTTTCTCCATCAATTAGGAATCTGATGCCGTCACTAAACACATTCCTTAAATAGTAGCCATTTGTTGAGTGTTTTTTTTTTTGGTGTCTAATCCGCATATATATCACCATTGCCCTTGATTTTCTTGACTGCATATCTCTTAAATGTCAATATGTACACGTGTGATTTAGTTTATGAAAATTTTTCAATGCCGAGAACCTCGATCAGAGAGTAAAAAAGGCGTTAGGTTCACAATGGTGTAAAATTAAAATGGGATATACCGGGCTAGGATTCGAGTTACAGGAACAAGGACAAACCAACCACCCAAGAATGGAATCGTTGAGCGAAAACACTTGACAACCTCCTAGAAGCAACTTTTCTTGCCACCAGACCTTTCTCCATCAATTAGGAATCTGATGACATCACTAAACACATTCCTTAAATTGTAGCCATTTGTTGAGTGTTTTTTTTGGTGCCTAATCCGCATATATATCACCATTGCCCTTGATTTTCTTGACTGTATATCTCTTAAATATCAACATATACACGTGTGATTTAGTTTACGAAGATTTTTCGGTGCCGAGAACCTCTATCAGATAGTTAAAAAGACGTAAGGTTCACAATGGTGTAGAATTAAAATGGGATATACCAGGCTAGGATTCGAGTTACAGGAACAAGGGCCAAACCAACCACCCAAGAATGGAATCGTCGAGCGAAAACACTTGACAACCTCCTAGAACCAGCTTTTCTTGCCACCAGACCTTTCTCCATCAATTAGGAATCTGATGCCGTCACTAAACACATTCCTTAAAGTGTAGCCATTTGTTTAGTGTTTTTTTTTGGTGTCTAATCCGCATATATATATCACCATTGCCCTTGATTTTCTTGACTGTATATCACTTAAATATCAACATATACACGTGTGATTTAGTTCACGAAGATTTTTCAATGCCGAGAACCTCGATCAGAGAGTAAAAAGGCGTAAGGTTCAAAATGGTGTAAAATTAAAATGGGATATACCGGGTTAGGATTTGAGTTACATGAACAAGGGCCAAACCAACCACCCAAGAATGGAATCGTCGAGTGAAAACACTTGACAAGCTCCTAGAAGCAGCTTTTCTTGCCACCAGACCTTTCTCCATCAATTAGGAATCTGATGCCATCACTAAACACATTCCTTAAATTGTAGCCATTTGTTGAGTGTTTTTTTTTTGGTGTCTAATCCGCATATATATCACCATTGCCCTTGATTTTCTTGACTGTATATCTCTTAAATACCAACATATACACGTGTGATTTAGTTTACGAAGATTTTTCAATGCCGACAACCTCGATCAGAGAGTAAAAAAGGTGTAAGGTTCACAATGGTGTAAAATTAAAACGGGATATACCGGGCAAGGATTCGATTTACAGGAACAAGGGCCAAACCAACCACCAAAGAATGGAATCGTCGAGCGAAAACACTTGACAACCTCCTAGAAGCAGGTTTTCTTGCCGTCACTAAACACATTCCTTAAATTGTAGCCATTTGTTGAGTGTTTTTTTTGGTGTCTAATCCGCATATATATCACCATTGCCCTTGATTTTGCTTGACTGTATATCTCTTAAATATCAACATATACACGTGTGATTTAGTTTACGAAGATTTTTCGGTGCCGAGAACCTCTATCAGAGAGTTAAAAAGACGTAAGGTTCACAATGGTGTAGAATTAAAATGGGATATACCAGGATAGGATTCGAGTTACAGGAACAAGGGCCAAACCAACCACCCAAGAATGGAATCGGCGAGCGAAAACACTTGACACCAGACCTTTCTCCATCAATTAGGAATCTGATGCCGTCACTAAACACATTCCTTAAATTGTAGCCATTTGTTGAGTGTTTTTTTTGGTGTCTAATCCGCAAATATATCACCATTGCCCTTGATTTTCTTGACTGTATATCTCTTAAATATCAACATATACACGTTTCATTTAGTTTACGAAGATTTTTCAACGCCGAGAACCTCGATCAGAGAGTAAAAAAGGCGTAAGGTTCACAATGGTGTAAAATTAAAATGGGATATACCGGGCTAGGATTCGAGTTACAGGAACAAGGGCCAAACCAACCACCCAAGAATGGAATCGTCGAGCGAAAACAATTGACAACCTCCTAGAAGCAGCTTTTCTTACCACCAGGCCTTTCTCCATCAATTAGGAATCTGATGCCGTCACTAAACGCATTCCTTAAATAGTAGCCATTTGTTGAATGTTTTTTTTTTTGTGTCTAATCCGCATATATATCACCATTGCGCTTGATTTTCTTGACTGCATATCTCTTAAATGTCAATATGTACACGTGTGATTTAGTTTATGAAAATTTTTCAATGCCGAGAACCTCGATCAGAGAGTAAAAAAGGCGTTAGGTTCACAATGGTGTAAAATTAAAATGGGATATACCGGGCTAGGATTCGAGTTACAGGAACAAGGACAAACCAACCACCCAAGAATGGAATCGTTGAGCGAAAACACTTGACAACCTCCTAGAAGCAACTTTTCTTGCCACCAGACCTTTCTCCATCAATTAGGAATCTGATGCCATCACTAAACACATTCCTTAAATTGTAGCCATTTGTTGAGTGTTTTTTTTGGTGCCTAATCCGCATATATATCACCATTGCCCTTGATTTTCTTGACTGTATATCTCTTAAATATCAACATATACACGTGTGATTTAGTTTACGAAGATTTTTCGGTGCCGAGAACCTCTATCAGAGAGTTAAAAAGACGTAAGGTTCACAATGGTGTAGAATTAAAATGGGATATACCAGGCTAGGATTCGAGTTACAGGAACAAGGGCCAAACCAACCACCCAAGAATGGAATCGTCGAGCGAAAACACTTGACAACCTCCTAGAACCAGCTTTTCTTGCCACCAGACCTTTCTCCATCAATTAGGAATCTGATGCCGTCACTAAACACATTCCTTAAGGTGTAGCCATTTGTTTAGTGTTTTTTTTTGGTGTCTAATCCGCATATATATATCACCATTGCCCTTGATTTTCTTGACTGTATATCACTTAAATATCAACATATACACGTGTGATTTAGTTCACGAAGATTTTTCAATGCCGAGAACCTCGATCAGAGAGTAAAAAGGCGTAAGGTTCAAAATGGTGTAAAATTAAAATGGGATATACCGGGTTAGGATTTGAGTTACATGAACAAGGGCCAAACCAACCACCCAAGAATGGAATCGTCGAGTGAAAACACTTGACAAGCTCCTAGAAGCAGCTTTTCTTGCCACCAGACCTTTCTCCATCAATTAGGAATCTGATGCCATCACTAAACACATTCCTTAAATTGTAGCCATTTGTTGAGTGTTTTTTTTTTTGGTGTCTAATCCGCATATATATCACCATTGCCCTTGATTTTCTTGACTGTATATCTCTTAAATACCAACATATACACGTGTGATTTAGTTTACGAAGATTTTTCAATGCCGAGAACCTCGATCAGAGAGTAAAAAAGGTGTAAGGTTCACAATGGTGTAAAATTAAAACGGGATATACCGGGCAAGGATTCGAGTTACAGGAACAAGGGCCAAACCAACCACCAAAGAATGGAATCGTCGAGCGAAAACACTTGACAACCTCCTAGAAGCAGGTTTTCTTGCCACCAGACCTTTCTCCATCAATTAGGAATCTGATGCCGTCACTAAACACATTCCTTAAATTGTAGCCATTTGTTGAGTGTTTTTTTTGGTGTCTAATCCGCATATATATCACCATTGCCCTTGATTTTGCTTGACTGTATATCTCTTAAATATCAACATATACACGTGTGATTTAGTTTACGAAGATTTTTCGGTGCCGAGAACCTCTATCAGAGAGTTAAAAAGACGTAAGGTTCACAATGGTGTAGAATTAAAATGGGATATACCAGGATAGGATTCGAGTTACAGGAACAAGGGCCAAACCAACCACCCAAGAATGGAATCGGCGAGCGAAAACACTTGACAACCTCCTAGAACCAGCTTTTCTTGCCCCCAGACCTTTCTCCATCAATTAGGAATCTGATGCCGTCACTAAACACATTCCTTAAAGTGTAGCCATTTGTTTAGTGTTTTTTTTTGGTGTCTAATCCGCATATATATATCACCATTGCCCTTGATTTTCTTGACTGTATATCACTTAAATATCAACATATACACGTGTGATTTAGTTCACGAAGATTTTTCAATGCCGAGAACCTCGATCAGAGAGTAAAAAGGCGTAAGGTTCAAAATGGTGTAAAATTAAAATGGGATATACCGGGTTAGGATTTGAGTTACATGAACAAGGGCCAAACCAACCACCCAAGAATAGAATCGTCGAGTGAAAACACTTGACAAGCTCCTAGAAGCAGCTTTTCTTGCCACCAGACCTTTCTCCATTAATTAGGAATCTGATGCCATCACTAAACACATTCCTTAAATTGTAGCCATTTGTTGAGTGTTTTTTTTTTTGGTGTCTAATCCGCATATATATCACCATTGCCCTTGATTTTCTTGACTGTATATCTCTTAAATACCAACATATACACGTGTGATTTAGTTTACGAATATTTTTCAATGCCGAGAACCTCGATCAGAGAGTAAAAAAGGTGTAAGGTTCACAATGGTGTAAAATTAAAACGGGATATACCGGGCAAGGATTCGAGTTACAGGAACAAGGGCCAAACCAACCACCAAAGAATGGAATCGTCGAGCGAAAACACTTGACAACCTCCTAGAAGCAGGTTTTCTTGCCACCAGACCTTTCTCCATCAATTAGGAATCTGATGCCGTCACTAAACACATTCCTTAAATTGTAGCCATTTGTTGAGTGTTTTTTTTGGTGTCTAATCCGCATATATATCACCATTGCCCTTGATTTTCTTGACTGTATATCTCTTAAATATCAACATATACACGTGTGATTTAGTTTACGAAGATTTTTCAACGCCGAGAACCTCGATCAGAGAGTAAAAAAGGCGTAAGGTTCACAATGGTGTAAAATTAAAATGGGATATACCGGGCAAGGATTCGAGTTACAGGAACAAGGGCCAAACCAACCACCCAAGAATGGAATCGTCGAGCGAAAACATTTGACAACCTCCTAGAAGCAGCTTTTCTTACCACCAGGCCTTTCTCCATCAATTAGGAATCTGATGCCATCACTAAACACATTTCTTAAATAGTAGCCATTTGTTGAGTGTTTTTTTTTTTGGTGTCTAATCCGCATATATATCACCATTGCCCTTGATTTTCTTGACTGCATATCTCTTAAATGTCAATATGTACACGTGTGATTTAGTTTATGAAAATTTTTCAATGCCGAGAACCTCGATCAGAGAGTAAAAAAGGCGTTAGGTTCACAATGGTGTAAAATTAAAATGGGGTATACCGGGCTAGGATTCGAGTTACAGGAACAAGGACAAACCAACCACCCAAGAAAGGAATCGTTGAGCGAAAACACTTGACAACCACCTAGAAGCAACTTTTCTTGCCACCAGACCTTTCTCCATCAATTAGGAATCTGATGCCATCACTAAACACATTCCTTAAATTGTAGCCATTTGTTGAGTGTTTTTTTTGGTGCCTAATCCGCATATATATCACCATTGCCCTTGATTTTCTTGACTGTATATCTCTTAAATATCAACATATACACGTGTGATTTAGTTTACGAAGATGTTTCGATGCCGATAACCTCTATCAGAGAGTAAAAAAGGCGTAAGGTTCACAATGGTGTAGAATTAAAATGGGATATACCGGGCAAGGATTCGAGTTACTGGAACAAGGGCCAAACCAACCAACCAAGAATGGAATCGTCGAGCGAAAACACTTGACAACCTCCTAGTAGCGGCTTTTCTTGCCACCAGACCTTTCTCCATCAATTAGGAATCTGATGCCGTCACTAAACACCTTCCTTAAAGTGTAGCCATTTCTTTAGTGTTATTTTTTGTGTCTAATCCGCATATATATATATCACCATTGCCCTTGATTTTCTTGACTGTATATCTCTTAAATATCAACATATACACGTGTGATTTAGTTTACGAAGATTTTTCAATGCCGAGAACCTCGATCAGAGAGTAAAAAGGCGTAAGGTTCACAGTGGTGTAATATTAAAATGGGATATACCGGGCTAGGATTCGAGTTAAAGGAACAAGGGCCAAACCAACCACCCAAGAATGGAATCGTCGAGCGAAAACACTTGACACGCTCCTAGAAGCAGCTTTTCTTGCCACCAGACCATTCTCCATCAATTAGGAATCTGATGCCGTCACTAAACACATTACTTAAATTGTAGCCATTTGTTGAGTGTTTTTTTTTTTGTGTCTAATCCGCATATATATCACCATTGCCCTTGATTTTCTTGACTGTATATCTCTTAAATATCAACATATACACGTGTGATTTAGTTTACGAAGATTTTTCAATGAAGAGAAACTCGATCAGAGAGTAAAAAAGGTGTAAGGTTCGCAATGGTGTAAAATTAAAATGGGATATACCGGGCAAGGATTCGAGTTACAGGAACAAGGGCCAAACCAACCACCAAAGAATGGAATCGTCGAGCGAAAACACTTGACAACCTCCTAGAAGCGGCTTTTCTTGCCACCAGACCTTTCTCCATCAATTAGGAATCTGATGCCGTCACTAAACACCTTCCTTAAAGTGTAGCCATTTCTTTAGTGTTATTTTTTGTGTCTAATCCGCATATATATATCACCATTGCCCTTGATTTTCTTGACTGTATATCTCTTAAATATCAACATATACATGTGTGATTTAGTTTACGAAGATTTTTCAATGCCGAGAACCTCGATCAGAGAGTATAAAAGGCGTAAGGTTCACAATGGTGTAAAATTAAAATGGGATATACCGGGCATGGATTCGAGTTTCAGGAACAAGGGCCAAACCAACCACCAAAGAATGGAATCGTCGAGCGAAAACACTTGACAACCTCCTAGAAGCAGCTTTTCTTGCCACCAGACGTTTCCCCATCAATTAGGAATCTGATGCCGTCATTAAACACATTCCTTAAATTGTAGCCATTTGTTGAGTGTTTTTTTTGGTGTCTAATCCGCATATATATCACCATTGCCCTTGATTTTCTTGACTGTATATCTCTTAAATATCAACATATACACGTGTGATTTAGTTTATGAAGATTTTTCAATGCCGAGAACCTCGATCAGAGAGTAAAAAAGGCGTAAGGTTCACAATGATGTAAAATTAAAATGGGATATATCGGGCTAGGATTCGAGTTGCAGGAACAAGGGCCAAAACAACCACCCAAGAATGGAATCGTTGAGCGAAAACACTTGACAACCTCCTAGAAGCAGCTTTTCTTGCCACCAGATGTTTCTCCATCAATTAGGAATCTGATGTCATCACTAAACACATTCCTTAAATTGTAGCCATTTGTTGAGTGTTTTTTTTGGTGTCTAATCCGCATATATATCACCATTGCCCTTGATTTTCTTCAATGTATATCTCTTAAATATCAACATATACACGTGTGATTAAGTTTACGAAGATTTTTCGATGGCGAGAACCTCGATCAGAGAGTAAAAAAGGCGTAAGGTTCACAATTGTGTAGAATTAAAATGGGATATACCGGGCTAGGATTCGAGTTACAGGAACAAGGGCCAAACCAACCACCCAAGAATGGAATCGTCGAGCGAAAACACTTGACAACCTCCTAGAAGCAGCTTTTCTCGCCACCAGACCTTTCTCCATCAATTAGGTCCATCAATTAGGAATTTGATGCCGTCACTAAACACATTCCTTAAAGTGTAGCCATTTGTTTAGTGTTTTTTTTTGGTGTCTAATCCGCATATATATATCACCATTGCCCTTGATTTTCTTGACTGTATATCTCTTAAATATCAACATATACACGTGTGATTTAGTTTACGAAGATTTTTCAATGCCGAGAACCTCGATCAGAGAGTAAAAAGGCGTAAGGTTCACAATGGTGTAAAATTAAAATGGGATATACCGGGCTAGGATTCGAGTTACAGGAACAAGGGCCAAACCAACCACCCAAGAATGGAATCGTCGAGCGAAAACACTTGACAAGCTCCTAGAAGCGGCTTTTCTTGCCACCAGACCTTTCTCCATCAATTAGGAATCTGATGCCGTCACTAAACACCTTCCTTAAAGTGTAGCCATTTCTTTAGTGTTATTTTTTGTGTCTAATCCGCATATATATATCACCATTGCCCTTGATTTTCTTGACTGTATATCTCTTAAATATCAACATATACATGTGTGATTTAGTTTACGAAGATTTTTCAATGCCGAGAACCTCGATCAGAGAGTATAAAAGGCGTAAGGTTCACAATGGTGTAAAATTAAAATGGGATATACCGGGCATGGATTCGAGTTTCAGGAACAAGGGCCAAACCAACCACCAAAGAATGGAATCGTCGAGCGAAAACACTTGACAACCTCCTAGAAGCAGCTTTTCTTGCCACCAGACGTTTCCCCATCAATTAGGAATCTGATGCCGTCATTAAACACATTCCTTAAATTGTAGCCATTTGTTGAGTGTTTTTTTTGGTGTCTAATCCGCATATATATCACCATTGCCCTTGATTTTCTTGACTGTATATCTCTTAAATATCAACATATACACGTGTGATTTAGTTTATGAAGATTTTTCAATGCCGAGAACCTCGATCAGAGAGTAAAAAAGGCGTAAGGTTCACAATGATGTAAAATTAAAATGGGATATATCGGGCTAGGATTCGAGTTGCAGGAACAAGGGCCAAAACAACCACCCAAGAATGGAATCGTTGAGCGAAAACACTTGACAACCTCCTAGAAGCAGCTTTTCTTGCCACCAGATGTTTCTCCATCAATTAGGAATCTGATGTCATCACTAAACACATTCCTTAAATTGTAGCCATTTGTTGAGTGTTTTTTTTGGTGTCTAATCCGCATATATATCACCATTGCCCTTGATTTTCTTCAATGTATATCTCTTAAATATCAACATATACACGTGTGATTAAGTTTACGAAGATTTTTCGATGGCGAGAACCTCGATCAGAGAGTAAAAAAGGCGTAAGGTTCACAATTGTGTAGAATTAAAATGGGATATACCGGGCTAGGATTCGAGTTACAGGAACAAGGGCCAAACCAACCACCCAAGAATGGAATCGTCGAGCGAAAACACTTGACAACCTCCTAGAAGCAGCTTTTCTCGCCACCAGACCTTTCTCCATCAATTAGGTCCATCAATTAGGAATTTGATGCCGTCACTAAACACATTCCTTAAAGTGTAGCCATTTGTTTAGTGTTTTTTTTTGGTGTCTAATCCGCATATATATATCACCATTGCCCTTGATTTTCTTGACTGTATATCTCTTAAATATCAACATATACACGTGTGATTTAGTTTACGAAGATTTTTCAATGCCGAGAACCTCGATCAGAGAGTAAAAAGGCGTAAGGTTCACAATGGTGTAAAATTAAAATGGGATATACCGGGCTAGGATTCGAGTTACAGGAACAAGGGCCAAACCAACCACCCAAGAATGGAATCGTCGAGCGAAAACACTTGACAAGCTCCTAGAAGCTGTTTTTCTTGCCACCAGACCTTTCGCCATCAATTAGGAATCTGATGCCGTCACTAAACACATTCCTTAAATTGTAGCCATTTGTTGAGTGTTTTTTTTTGGTGTCTAATCCGCATATATATCACCATTGCCCTTGATTTTCTTGACTGTATATCTCTTAAATGTCAACATATACACGTGTGATTTAGTTTACGAAGATTTTTCAATAAAGAGAACCTCGATCAGAGAGTAAAAATGGCGTAAGGTTCACAATGGTGTAAAATTAAAATGGGATATACCGGGCTAGGATTTGAGTTACAGGAACAAGGGCCAAACCAACGGCCTAAGAATGGAATCGTCAAATGAAAACACTTGACATCCTCCTAGAAGCAGGTTTTCTTGCCACCAGACCTTTCTCCATCAATTAGGAATCTGATTCCGTCACGAAACACATTCCTTAAATTGTAGCCATTTGTTGAGTGTTTTTTTTTTGGTATCTAATCCGCATATATATCACCATTGCCCTTGATTTTCTTGACTGTATATCTCTTAAATATCAACATATACACGTGTGATTTAGTTTACGAAGAATTTTCAATGCCGAGAACCTCGATCATAGAGTAAAAAAGGCGTAAGGTTCACAATGGTGTAAAATTAAAATGGGATATATCGGGCAAGGATTCGAGTTACAGGAACAAGGGCCAAACCAACCACCAAAGAATGGAGCGAAAACACTTGACAACTTCCTAGAAGCAGCCTTTCTTGCCACCAGACGTTTCTCCATCAATTAGGAATCTGATGTCGTCACTAAACACATTCCTTAAATTGTAGCCATTTGTTGAGTGTTTTTTTTGGTGTCTAATCCGCATATATATCACCATTGCCCTTGATTTTCTTGAATGTATATCTCTTAAATATCAACATATACACGTGTGATTTAGTTTACGAAGATTTTTCAATGGCGAGAACCTCGATCAGAGAGTAGAAAAGCTGTAAGGTTCACAATGGTGTAAAATTAAAATGGGATATACCGGGCTAGGATTCGAGTTACAGGAACAAGGGCTAAACCAACCGCCTAAGAATGGAATCGTCAAGTGAAAACACTTGACAACCTCCTAGAAGCAGCTTTTCTTGCCACCAGACCTTTCTCCATCAATTAGGAATCTGATGCCGTCACTAAACACATTCCTTAAATTGTAGCCATTTGTTGAGTGTTTTTTTTTGTGTCTAATCCGCATAAATATATCACCATTGCCCTTGATTTTCTTGACTGTATATCTCTTAAATATCAACATATACAGGTGTGATTTATTTTACGAAGATTTTTCAATGCCAAGAACCTCGATCAGAGAGTAAAAAGGCGTAAGGTTCACAATGGTGTAAAATTAAAATGGGATATACCGGGCTAGGATTCGAGTTACAGGAACAAGGGCCAAACCAACCACCCAAGAATGGAATCGTCGAGCGAAAACACTTGACAAGCTCCTAGAAGCAGCTTTTCTTGCCACCAGACCTTTCTCCATCAATTAGGAATCTGATGCCGTCACTAAACACATTCCTTAAATTGTAGCCATTTGTTGAGTGTTTTTTTTTTGTGTCTAGTCCGCATATATATCACCATTGCCCTTGATTTTCTTGACTGTATATCTCTTAAATATCAACATATACACGTGTGATTTAGTTTATGAAGATTTTTCAATGCCGAGAACCTCGATCAGAGAGTAAAAATGGTGTAAGGTGCACAATGGTGTAAAATTAAAATGGGATATACCGGGCTAGGATTCGAGTTACAGGAACAAGGGCCAAACCAACCACCCAAGAATGGAATCGTCGAGCGAAAACACTTGACAACCTCCTAGAAGCAGCTTTTCTTGCCACCAGACCTTTCTCCATCAATTAGGAATCTGATGCCGTCACTAAACACATTCCTTAAATTGTAGCCATTTGTTGAGTGTTTTTTTTGTGTCTGATCCGCATATATATCACCATTGCCCTTGTTTTTCTTGACTGTATTTCTCTTAAATGTCAACATATACACATGTGATTTAGTTTACGAAGATTTTTCAATGCCGAGAACCTCGATCAGAGATTAAAAAAGGCGTAAGGTTCACAATGGTGTAAAATTAAAATGGGATATACCGGGCTAGGATTCGAGTTACAGGAACAAGGGCCAAACCAACCACCCAAGAATGGAATCGTCGAGCGAAAACACTTGACAACCTCCTAGAAGCAGCTTTTCTTGCCACCAGACCTTTCTCCATCAATTAGGAATCTGATGCCGTTACTAAACACATTCCTTAAATTGTAGCAATTTGTAAATTGTTTTTTTTGTGTCTAATCCGAATATATATCCCCATTGCCCTTGATTTTCTTGACTGTATATCTCCTAAATATCAACATATACATGTGTGATTTAGTTTACGAAGATTTTTCAATGTCGAGAACCTCGATCAGAGAGTAAAAAAGGCGTAAGGTTCGCAATGGTGTAAAATTAAAATGGGATATACCGGGCACGGATTCGAGTTACAGGAACAAGGGCCAATCCAACCACCCAAGAATGGAATCGTTGAGCGAAAACACTTGACAACCTCCTAGAAGCAGCTTTTCTTGCCACCAGACCTTTCTCCATCAATTAGGAATATGATGCCGTCACTAAACACATTCCTTAAATTGTAGCCATTTGTTGAGTGTTTTTTTTTTTGGTGTCTAATCCGCATATATATCACCATTGCCCTTGATTTTCTTGACTGTATATCTCTTAAATGTCAACATATACACGTGTGATTTAGTTTACGAAGATTTTTCAATGCCGAGAACCTCGATCAGAGAGTAAAAAAGCCGTAAGGTTCACAATGGTGTAAAATTAAAAAGGGATATATATCGGGCTAGGATTCGAGTTACAGGAACAAGGGCCAAACCAACCACCCAAGAATGGAATCGTCGAGCGAAAACACTTGACAAGCTCCTAGAAGCAGCTTTTCTTGCCACCAGACCTTTCTCCATCAATTAGGAATCTGATGCCGTCACTAAACACAATCCTTAAATTGTAGCCATTTATTGAGTGTTTTTTTTTGTATCTAATTCGCATATATATCACCATTGCCCTTGATTTTCTTGACTGTATATCTCTTAAATATCAACATATACACGTGTGATTTAGTTTACGAAGAATTTTCAATGCCGAGAACCTCGATCATAGAGTAAAAAAGGCGTAAGGTTCACAATGGTGTAAAATTAAAATGGGATATACCGGGCAAGGATTCGAGTTACAGGAACAAGGGCCAAACCAACCACCAAAGAATGGAGCGAAAACACTTGACAACTTCCTAGAAGCAGCCTTTCTTGCCACCAGACGTTTCTCCATCAATTAGGAATCTGATGTCGTCACTAAACACATTCCTTAAATTGTAGCCATTTGTTGAGTGTTTTTTTTGGTGTCTAATCCGCATATATATCACCATTGCCCTTGATTTTCTTGAATGTATATCTCTTAAATATCAACATATACACGTGTGATTTATTTACGAAGATTTTTCAATGGCGAGAACCTCGATCAGAGAGTAGAAAAGGTGTAAGGTTCACAATGGTGTAAAATTAAAATGGGATATACTGGGCTAGGATTCGAGTTACAGGAACAAGGGCCAAACCAACCGCCTAAGAATGGAATCGTCAAGTGAAAACACTTGACAACCTCCTACAAGCAGCTTTTCTTGCTACCAGACCTTTCTCCATCAATTAGGAATCTGATGCCGTCACTAAACACATTTCCTTAAATTGTAGCCATTTGTTGAGTGTTTTTTTTTTGTGTCTAATCCGCATATATATATCACCATTGCCCTTGATTTTCTTGACTGTATATCTCTTAAATATCAACATATACAGGTGTGATTTATTTTACGAAGATTTTTCAATGCCAAGAACCTCGATCAGAGAGTAAAAAGGCGTAAGGTTCACAATGGTGTAAAATTAAAATGGGATATACCGGGCTAGGATTCGAGTTACAGGAACAAGGGCCAAACCAACCACCCAAGAATGGAATCGTCGAGCGAAAACACTTGACAAGCTCCTAGAAGCAGCTTTTCTTGCCACCAGACCTTTCTCCATCAATTAGGAATCTGATGCCGTCACTAAACACATTCCTTAAATTGTAGCCTTTTGTTGAGTGTTTTTTTTTTGTGTCTAATCCGCATATATATCACCATTGCCCTTGATTTTCTTGACTGTATATCTCTTAAATATCAACATATACACGTGTGATTTAGTTTATGAAGATATTTCAATGCCGAGAACCTCGATAATAGAGTAAAAAAGGCGTAAGGTTCACAATGGTGTAAAATTAAAATGGGATATACCGGGCAAGGATTCGAGTTACAGGAACAAGGGCCAAACCAACCACCAAAGAATGGAATCGTCGAGCGAAAACACTTGACAACCTCCTAGAAGCAGCTTTTCTTGCCACCAGACCTTTCTCCATCAATTAGGAGTCTGATGCCGTGACTAAACACATTCCTTAAATTGTAGGCATTTGTTGAGTGTTTTTTTTTGTGTCTGATCCGCATATATATCACCATTGCCCTTGTTTTTCTTGACTGTATTTCTCTTAAATGTCAACATATACACATGTGATTTAGTTTACGAAGATTTTTCAATGCCGAGAACCTCGATCAGAGATTAAAAAAGGCGTAAGGTTCACAATGGTGTAAAATTAAAATGGGATATACCGGGCTAGGATTCGAGTTACAGGAACAAGGGCCAAACCAACCACCCAAGAATGGAATCGTCGAGCGAAAACACTTGACAACCTCCTAGAAGCAGCTTTTCTTGCCACCAGACCTTTCTCCATCAATTAGGAATCTGATGCCGTTACTAAACACATTCCTTAAATTGTAGCAATTTGTAAATTGTTTTTTTTTTGTGTCTAATCCGAATATATATCCCCATTGCCCTTGATTTTCTTGACTGTATATCTCCTAAATATTAACATATACATGTGTGATTTAGTTTACGAAGATTTTTCAATGTCGAGAACCTCGATCAGAGAGTAAAAAAGGCGTAAGGTTCGCAATGGTGTAAAATTAAAATGGGATATACCGGGCACGGATTCGAGTTACAGGAACAAGGGCCAATCCAACCACCCAAGAATGGAATCGTTGAGCGAAAACACTTGACAACCTCCTAGAAGCAGCTTTTCTTGCCACCAGACCTTTCTCCATCAATTAGGAATCTGATGCCGTCACTAAACACATTCCTTAAATTGTAGCCATTTGTTGAGTGTTTTTTTTTTGTGTATAATCCGCATATATATCACTATTGCCCTGGATTTTCTTGACTGTATATCTCTTAAATGTCAACATATACACGTGGGATTTAGTTTTCAAAGATTTTTCAATGCCGAGAACCTCGATCAGAGAGTAAAAAAGGCGTAAGGTTCACAATGGTGTAAGATTAAAATGGGATATACAGGCTAGGATTCGAGTTACAGGAACAAGGGCCAAACCAACCACCCAAGAATGGAATCATCGAGTGAAAACACTTGACAACCTCCTAGAAGCAGCTTTTCTTGCCACCAGACCTTTCTCCATCAATTAGGAATCTGATGCCGTTACTAAACACATTCCTTAAATTGTAGCCATTTGTAAATTGTTTTCTTTTGTGTCTAATCCGCATATATATCCCCATTGCCCTTGATTTTCTTGACTATACATCTCCTAAATATCAACATATACACGTGTGATTTAGTTTACGAAGATTTTTCAATGCCGAGAACCTCGATCAGAGAGTAAAAAAGGCGCAAGGTTCGCAATAGTGTAAAATTAAAATGGGATATACCGGGCACGGATTCGAGTTACCGGAACAAGGGCCAATCCAACCACCCAAGAATGGAATCGTTGAGCGAAAACACTTGACAACCTCCTAGAAGCAGCTTTTCTTGCCACCAGACCTTTCTCCATCAATTAGGAATCTGATGTCGTCACTAAACACATTCCTTAAATTGTAGCCATTTGTTGAGTGTTTTTTTTTTTGTGTATAATCCGCATATATATCACTATTGCCCTGGATTTTCTTGACTGTATATCTCTTAAATGTCAACATATACACGTGGGATTTAGTTTACAAAGATTTTTCAATGCCGAGAACCTCGATCAGAGAGTAAAAAAGGCGTAAGGTTCACAATGGTGTAAGATTAAAATCGGATATACAGGCTAGGATTCGAGTTACAGGAACAAGGGCCAAACCAACCACCCAAGAATGGAATCGTCGAGCGAAAACACTTGACAACCTCCTAGAAGCAGCTTTTCTTACCGCCAGACCTTCCTCCATCAATTAGGAATCTGATGCCGTCACTAAACATATTCCTTAAATTGTAGCCATTTGTTGAGTGTATTTTTTGGTGTTTAATCTGCATATATATCACCATTGCCCTTGATTTTCTTGATTGTATATCTCTTAAATGTCAACATATACACGTGTGATTTAGTTTACGAAGATTTTTCAATGCCGAGAACCTCGATCAGAGAGTAAAAAAGGCGTAAGGTTCACAATTGTGTAAAATTAAAATGGGATATACCAGGCTAGGATTCGAGTTACAGGAACAAGGGCCAAACCAACCACCCAAGAATGGAATCGTCGAGCGAAAACATTTGACAACCTCCTAGAAGCAGTTTTTCTTGCCACCAGACCTTTCTCCATCAATTAGGAATCTGATGCCGTCACTAAACACATTCCTTAAATTGTAGCCATTTGTTGAGTGATTTTTTTTGGTGTCTAATCCGCATAAATATCACCATTGCCCTGGATTTTCTTGACTGTATATCCCTTAAATGTCAACATATACATGTGTGATTTAGTTTACGAAGATTTTTCAATGCCGAGAACCTCGATCAGAGAGTAAAAAAGGCGTAAGGTTCACAATGGTGTAAAATTAAAATGGGATATACCGGGCTAGGATTCGAGTTACAGGAACAAGGGCCAAACCAACCACCCTAGAATGGAATCGTCGAGCGAAAACACTTGACAACCTCCTAGAAGCAGCTTTTATTGCCACCAGACCTTTCTCCATCAATTAGGAATCTGATGCCGTTACTAAACACATTCCTTAAATTGTAGCCATTTGTAAATGGTTTTTTTTTGTGTCTAATCCGCATATATATCCACATTGCCCTTGATTTTCTTGACTGTATATCTCCTAAATATCAACATACACACGTGTGATTTAGTTTACGAAGATTTTTCAATGCCGAGAACCTCGGTCAGAGAGTAAAAAAGACGTAAGGTTCGCAATGGTGTAAAATTAAAATGGGATATACCGGGCACGGATTCGAGTTACAGGAACAAGGGCCAATCCAACCACCCAAGAATGGAATCGTTGAGCAAAAACACTTGACAACCTCCTAGAAGCAGCTTTTCTTGCCACCAGACCTTTCTCCTTCAATTAGGAATCTGATGTCGTCACTAAACACATTCTTTAAATTGTAGCCATTTGTTGAGTGTTTTTTTTGTGTATAATCCGCATATATATCACTATTGCCCTAGATTTTCTTGACTGTATATCTCTTAAATGTCAACATATACACGTGGGATTTAGTTTACAAAGATTTTTCAATGCCGAGAACCTAGATCAGAGAGTAAAAAAGGCGTAAGGTTCACAATGATGTAAGATTAAAATGGGATATACAGGCTAGGATTCGAGTTACAGGAACAAGGGCCAAACCAACCACCCAAGAATGGAATCATCGAGCGAAAACACTTGACAACCTCCTAGAAGCAGCTTTTCTTACCACCAGACCTTTCTCCATCAATTAGGAATCTGATGCCGTCACTAAACACATTCCTTAAATTGTAGCCACTTGTTGAGTGTATTTTTTGTTGTTTAATCCGCATATATATCACCATTGCCCTGGATTTTCTTGACTGTATATCCCTTAAATGTCAACATATACATGTGTGATTTAGTTTACGAAGATTTTTCAATGCCGAGAACCTCGATCAGAGAGTAAAAAAGGCATAAGGTTCACAATGGTGTAAAATTAAAATGGGATATACCGGGCTAGGATTCGAGTGACAAGAACAAGGGCCAAACCAACCACCCAAGAATGGAATCGTCGAGCGAAAACACTTGACAACCTCCTAGAAGCAGCTTTTCTTACCACCAGACCTTTCTCCATCAATTAGGAATTTGATGCCTTCACTAAACACATTACTTAAATTGTAGCCATTTGTTAAGTGTTTTTTTTTTTCTGTCTAATCCGCATATATATCACCATTGCCCTTGATTTTCTTGACTGTATATCTCTTAAATGTCAACATATACACGTTTGATTTAGTTTATGAAGATTTTTCAATGCCTAGAACCTCGATCAAAGAGTAAAAAAGGCGTAAGGTTCACAACGGTGTAAAATTAAAATGGGATATACCGGGCTAGGAGTCGAGTTACAGGAACAAGGGCTAAACCAACCACCCAAGAATGGAATCGTCGAGCGAAAACATTTGACAACCTCCTAGAAGCAGCTTTTCTTGCCACCAGACCTTTCTCCATCAATTAGGAATATGATGCCGTCACTAAACACATTCCTTAAAATGTAGCCATTTGTTGAGTGTTTTTTTTTTGGTGTCTAATCCGCATATATATCACCATTGGCCTTGATTTTCTTGACTGTATGTCTCTTAAATGTCAACATATACACGTGTGATTTAGTTTACGAAGATTTTTCAATGCCAAGAACCTCGATCAGAGAGTAAAAAAGGCGTAAGGTTCACAATGGTGTAAAATTAAAATGGGATATAGCGGGCTAGGATTCGAGTTACAGGAACAAGGGCCAAACCAACCACCCAAGAATGGAATCGTCGAGCGAAAACACTTGACAACCTCCTAGAAGCAGCTTTTCTTGCCACCAGACCTTTCTCCATCAATTAGGAATCTAATGCCGTTACTAAACACATTCCTTAAATTGTAGCCATTTGCAAATGGTTTTTTTTTGTGTCTAATCCGCATATATATCCACATTGCCCTTGATTTTCTTGACTGTATATCTCCTAAATATCAACATACACACGTGTAATTTAGTTTACGAAGATTTTTCAATGCCAAGAACCTCGATCAGAGAGTAAAAAAGACGTAAGGTTCGCAATGGTGTAAAATTAAAATTGGATATACCGGGCACGGATTCGAGTTACAGGAACAAGGGCCAATCCAACCACCCAAGAATGGAATCGTTGAGCAAAAACACTTGACAACCTCCTAGAAGCAGCTTTTCTTGCCACCAGACCTTTCTCCTTCAATTAGGAATCTGATGTCGTCACTAAACACATTCTTTAAATTGTAGCCATTTGTTGAGTGTTTTTTTTGTGTATAATCCGCATATATATCACTATTGCCCTGGATTTTCTTGACTGTATATCTCTTAAATGTCAACATATACACATGGGATTTAGTTTACAAAGATTTTTCAATGCCGAGAACCTTGATCAGAGAGTAAAAAAGGCGTAAGGTTCACAATGATGTAAGATTAAAATGGGATATACAGGCTAGGATTCGAGTTACAGGAACAAGGGCCAAACCAACCACCCAAGAATGGAATCATCGAGCGAAAACACTTGACAACCTCCTAGAAGCAGCTTTTCTTACCACCAGACCTTTCTCCATCAATTCGGAATCTGATGCCGTCACTAAACACATTCCTTAAATTGTAGCCACTGGTTGAGTGTATTTTTTGTTGTTTAATCCGCATATATATCACCATTGCCCTTGATTTTCTTGATTGTATATCTCTTAAATGTCAACATATACACGTGTGATTTAGTTTACGAAGATTTTTCAATGCCGAGAACCTCGATCAGAGAGTAAAAAAGGCGTAAGGTTCACAATGGTGTAAAATTAAAATGGGATATACAGGCTAGGATTCGAGTTACAGGAACAAGGGCCAAACCAACCACCCAAGAATGGAATCGTCGAGCGAAAACATTTGACAACCTCCTAGAAGCAGTTTTTCTTGCCACCAGACCTTTCTCCATCAATTAGAAATCTGATGCTGTCACTAAACACATTCCTTAAATTGTAACCATTTGTTGCGTGATTTTTTTTGGTGTCTAATCCGCATATATATCACCATTGCCCTGGATTTTCTTGCTGTATATCCCTTAAATGTCAACATATACATGTGTGATTTAGTTTACGAAGATTTTTCAATGCCGAGAACCTCGATCAGAGAGTAAAAAAGGCATAAGGTTCACAATGGTGTAAAATTAAAATGGGATATACCGGGCTAGGATTCGAGTGACAAGAACAAGGGCCAAACCAACCACCCAAGAATGGAATCGTCGAGCGAAAACACTTGACAACCTCCTAGAAGCAGCTTTTCTTACCACCAGACCTTTCTCCATCAATTAGGAATTTGATGCCTTCACTAAACACATTACTTAAATTGTAGCCATTTGTTAAGTGTTTTTTTTCTGTCTAATCCGCATATATATCACCATTGCCCTTGATTTTCTTGACTGTATATCTCTTAAATGTCAACATATACACGTTTGATTTAGTTTATGAAGATTTTTCAATGCCGAGAACCTCGATCAGAGAGTAAAAAAGGCGTAAGGTTCACAACGGTGTAAAATTAAAATGGGATATACCGGGCTAGGAGTCGAGTTACAGGAACAAGGGCTAAACCAACCACCCAAGAATGGAATCGTCGAGCGAAAACATTTGACAACCTCCTAGAAGCAGCTTTTCTTGCCACCAGACCTTTCTCCATCAATTAGGAATATGATGCCGTCACTAAACACATTCCTTAAAATGTAGCCATTTGTTGAGTGTTTTTTTTTTTGGTGTCTAATCCGCATATATATCACCATTGGCCTTGATTTTCTTGAATGTATGTCTCTTAAATGTCAACATATACACGTGTGATTTAGTTTACGAAGATTTTTCAATGCCAAGAACCTCGATCAGAGAGTAAAAAAGGCGTAAGGTTCACAATGGTGTAAAATTAAAATGGGATATAGCGGGCTAGGATTCGAGTTACAGGAACAAGGGCCAAACCAACCACCCAAGAATGGAATCGTCGAGCGAAAACACTTGACAACCTCCTAGAAGCAGCTTTTCTTGCCACCAGACCTTTCTCCATCAATTAGGAATCTAATGCCGTTACTAAACACATTCCTTAAATTGTAGCCATTTGAAAATGGTTTTTTTTTGTGTCTAATCCGCATATATATCCACATTGCCCTTGATTTTCTTGACTGTATATCTCCTAAATATCAACATACACACGTGTAATTTAGTTTACGAAGATTTTTCAATGCCAAGAACCTCGATCAGAGAGTAAAAAAGACGTAAGGTTCGCAATGGTGTAAAATTAAAATTGGATATACCGGGCACGGATTCGAGTTACAGGAACAAGGGCCAATCCAACCACCCAAGAATGGAATCGTTGAGCAAAAACACTTGACAACCTCCTAGAAGCAGCTTTTCTTGCCACCAGACCTTTCTCCTTCAATTAGGAATCTGATGCCGTCACTAAACACATTTTCTTTAAATTGTAGCCATTTGTTGAGTGTTTTTTTTGTGTATAATCCGCATATATATCACTATTGCCCTGGATTTTCTTGACTGTATATCTCTTAAATGTCAACATATACACGTGGGATTTAGTTTACAAATATTTTTCAATGCCGAGAACCTCGATCAGAGAGTAAAAAAGGCGTAAGGTTCACAATGGTGTAAGATTAAAATGGGATATACAGGCTAGGATTCGAGCTACAGGAACAAGGGCCAAACCAACCACCCAAGAATGGAATCGTCGAGCGAAAACACTTGACAACCTCCTAGAAGCAGCTTTTCTTACCACCAGACCTTTCTCCATCAATTAGGAATCTGATGCCGTCACTAAACACATTCCTTAAATTGTAGCCATTTGTTGAGTGTATTTTTTGGTGTTTAATCCGCATATATATCACCATTGCCCTTGATTTTCTTGATTGTATATCTCTTAAATGTCAACATATACACGTGTGATTTAGTTTACGAAGATTTTTCAATGCCGAGAACCTCGATCAGAGAGTAAAAAAGGCGTAAGGTTCACAATGGTGTAAAATTAAAATGGGATATACAGGCTAGGATTCGAGTTACAGGAACAAGGGCCAAACCAACCACCCAAGAATGGAATCATCGAGCGAAAACATTTGACAACCTCCTAGAAGCAGTTTTTCTTGCCACCAGACCTTTCTCCATCAATTAGAAATCTGATGCTGTCACTAAACACATTCCTTAAATTGTAACCATTTGTTGCGTGATTTTTTTTGGTGTCTAATCCGCATATATATCACCATTGCTCTGGATTTTCTTGACTGTATATCCCTTAAATGTCAACATATACATGTGTGATTTAGTTTACGAAGATTTTTCAATGCCGAGAACCTCGATCAGAGAGTAAAAAAGGCATAAGGTTCACAATGGTGTAAAATTAAAATGGGATATACCGGGCAAGGATTCGAGTGACAAGAACAAGGGCCAAACCAACCACCCAAGAATGGAATCATCGAGCGAAAACACTTGACAACCTCCTAGAAGCAGCTTTTCTTGCCACCAGACCTTTCTCCATCAATTAGGAATATGATGCCGTCACTAAACACATTCCTTAAATTGTAGCCATTTGTTGAGTGTTTTTTTTGGTGTCTAATCCGCATATATATCACCATTGGCCTTGATTTTCTTGACTGTATGTCTCTTAAATGTCAACATATACACGTGTGATTTAGTTTACGAAGATTTTTCAATGCCGAGAACCTCGATCAGAGAGTAAAAATGGCGTAAGGTTCACAATGGTGTAAAATTAAAATGGGATATACCAGGCTAGGATTCGAGTTACAGGAACAAGGGCCAAACCAACCACCCAAGAATGGAATCGTCGAGCGAAAATACTTGACAACCTCCTAGAAGCAGCTTTTCTTACCACCAGACCTTTCTCCATCAATTCGGAATCTGATGCCGTCACTAAACACATTCCTTAAATTGTAGCCATTTGTTGAGTGTTTTTTTTGGTGTCTAATCCGCATATATATCACCATTGGCCTTGATTTTCTTGACTGTATGTCTCTTAAATGTCAACATATACACGTGTGATTTAGTTTACGAAGATTTTTCAATGCCGAGAACCTCGATTAGAGAGTAAAAATGGCGTAAGGTTCACAATGGTGTAAAATTAAAATGGGATATACCAGGCTAGGATTCGAGTTACAGGAACAAGGGCCAAACCAACCACCCAAGAATGGAATCGTCGAGGGAAAACATTTGACAACCTCCTAGAAGCAGTTTTTCTTGCCACCAGACCTTTCTCCATCAATTAGGAATTTGATGCCGTCACTAAACACATTACTTAAATTGTAGCCATTTGTTAAGTGTTTTTTTTCTGTCTAATCCGCATATATATCACCATTGCCCTTGATTTTCTTGACTATATATCTCTTAAATGTCAACATATACACGTGTGACTTAGTTTACGAAGATTTTTCAATGCCGAGAACCTCGATCAGAGAGTAAAAAAGGCGTAAGGTTCACAATGGTGTAAAATTAAAATGGTATATACCGGGCTAGGATTCGAGTTACAAGAACAAGGGCCAAACCAACCACCCAAGAATGGAATCGTTGAGCGAAAACACTTGACAACCTCCTAGAAGCAGTTTTTCTTGCCACCAGACCTTTCTCCATCAATTAGGAATCTGATGCCGTCACTAAACACATTCCTTAAATTGTAGCCATTTGTTGAGTGTTTTTTTTGGTGTCTAATCCGCATATATATCACCATTGCCCGGGATTTTATTGACTCTATATCTCTTAAATGTCAACATGTACATGTGTGATTTAGTTTACGAAGATTTTTCAATACCGAGAACCACGATCAGAGAGTAAAAAAGGCGTAAGGTTCACAATGGCGTAAAATTAAAATGGGATATACCAGGCTAGGACTCGAGTTACAGGAACAAGGGCCAAACCAACCACCCCAGAATGGAATCGTCGAGCGAAAACACTTGACAATATCTTAGAAGCAGCTTTTCTTGCCACTTGACCTTTCTCCATCAATTAGGAATCTGATGCCGTCACTAAACACATTCCTTAAATTGTAGCCATTTGTTGAGTGTTTTTTTTGGTGTCTAATCCGCATATATATCACCATTGGCCTTGATTTTCTTGACTGTATGTCTCTTAAATGTCAACATATACACGTGTGATTTAGTTTAGGAAGATTTTTCAATGCCGAGAACCTCGATTAGAGAGTAAAAATGGCGTAAGGTTCACAATGGTGTAAAATTAAAATGGGATATACCAGGCTAGGATTCGAGTTACAGGAACAAGGGCCAAACCAACCACCCAAGAATGGAATCGTCGAGGGAAAACATTTGACAACCTCCTAGAAGCAGTTTTTCTTGCCACCAGACCTTTCTCCATCAATTAGGAATTTGATGCCGTCACTAAACACATTACTTAAATTGTAGCCATTTGTTAAGTGTTTTTTTTCTGTCTAATCCGCATATATATCACCATTGCCCTTGATTTTCTTGACTATATATCTCTTAAATGTCAACATATACACGTGTGACTTAGTTTACGAAGATTTTTCAATGCCGAGAACCTCGATCAGAGAGTAAAAAAGGCGTAAGGTTCACAATGGTGTAAAATTAAAATGGGATATACCGGGCTAGGATTCGAGTTACAAGAACAAGGGCCAAACCAACCACCCAAGAATGGAATCGTTGAGCGAAAACATTTGACAACCTCCTAGAAGCAGTTTTTCTTGCCACCAGACCTTTCTCCATCAATTAGGAATCTGATGCCGTCACTAAACACATTCCTTAAATTGTAGCCATTTGTTGAGTGTTTTTTTTGGTGTCTAATCCGCATATATATCACCATTGCCCGGGATTTTATTGACTCTATATCTCTTAAATGTCAACATGTACATGTGTGATTTAGTTTACGAAGATTTTTCAATACCGAGAACCTCGATCAGAGAGTAAAAAAGGCGTAAGGTTCACAATGGCGTAAAATTAAAATGGGATATACCAGGCTAGGACTCGAGTTACAGGAACAAGGGCCAAACCAACCACCCCAGAATGGAATCGTCGAGCGAAAACACTTGACAACATCTTAGAAGCAGCTTTTCTTGCCACTTGACCTTTCTCCATCAATTAGGAATCTGATGCCGTCACTAAACACATTCCTTAAATTGTAGCCATTTGTTGAGTGTTTTTTTTTTGTGTGTCTAATCCGCATATATATCACCATTGCCCTTGATTTTCTTGACTGTATATCTCTTAAATGTCAACATATACACGTGTGATTTAGTTTAAGAAGATTTTTCAATGCCAAGAACCTCTATCAGAGAGTAAAAAAGGCGTATGGTTCACAATGGTGTAAAATTAAAATGGGATATACCGGGCTAGGATTCGAGTTACAGGAACAAGGGCCAAACCAACCACCCAAGAATGGAATCGTCGAGCGAAAACATTTGACAACCTCCTAGAAGCAGTTTTTCTTTCCACCAGACCTTTCTCCATCAATTAGGAATCTGATGCCGTCACTAAACACATTCCTTAAATTATAGCCATTTGTTGAGTGTTTTTTTTTTTTGGTGTCTAATCCGCATATATATCACCATTGCCCTGGATTTTCTTGACTGTATATCTCTTAAATGTCAACATATACATGTGTGATTTAGTTTACGAAGATTTTTCAATGCCGAGAACCTCGATCAGAGAGTAAAAAAGGCATAAGGTTCACAATGGTGTAAAATTAAAATGGGATATACCGGGCTAGGATTCGAGTTACAAGAACAAGGGCCAAAACAACCACCGAAGAATGGAATCGTCGAGCGAAAACACTTGACAACCTCCTAGAAGCAGCTCTTCTTACCACCAGACCTTTCTCCATCAATTAGGAATCTGATGCCGTCACTAAACACATTCCTTAAATTGTAGCCATTTGTTAAGTGTTTTTTTTTTCTTTTTTTTTTTTTGTGTGTCTGATTCGCATATATATCACCATTGCCCTGGATTTTCTTAACTGTATATCTCTTAAATGTCAACATATACATGTGTGATTTAGTTTACGAAGATTTTTCAATGCCGAGAACCTCGATCAGAGAGTAAAAAAGGCGTATGGTTCACAATGGTGTAAAATTAAAATGGGATATACCGGGCTAGGATTCGAGTTACAAGAACAAGGGCGAAACCAACCACCCAAGAATGGAATCGTCAAGCGAAAAATCTTGACAACCTCCTAGAAGCAGCTATTCTTACCATCAGACCTTTCTCCATCAATTAGGAATCTGATGCCGTCACTAAACACATTCCTTAAATTGTAGCCATTTGTTGGGTGTTTTTTTTTTGGTGTCTAATCCGCATATATATCACCATTGCCCTTGATTTTCTTGACTGTATATCTCTTAAATGTTAACATATACACGTGTGATTTAGTTTACGAAGATTTTTCAATGCCGAGAACGTCGATCAGAGAGTAAAAACGGCGTAAGGTTCACAATGGTGTAAAATTAAAATGGGATATACCGGGCTGGGATTCGAGCTACAAGAACAAGGGCCAAACCAACCACCCAAGAATGGAATCGTCGAGCGAAAACACTTGACAACCTCCTAGAAGTAGCTTTTCTTGCCATCAGACCTTTCTCCATCAATTAGGAATCTGATGCCGTCACTAAACACATTCCTTAAATTGTAGCCATTTGTTAAGTGTTTTTTTTATTTTTATTTTTTGTGTCTAATCCGCATATATATCACCATTGCCCTGGATTTTCTTAACTGTATATCTCTTAAATGTCAACATATACATGTGTGATTTAGTTTACGAAGATTTTTCAATGCCGAGAACCTCGATCAGAGAGTAAAAAAGGCGTAAGGTTCACAATGGTGTAAAATTAAAATGGGATATACCGGGATAGGATTCGAGTTACAAGAACAAGGGCGAAACCAACCACCCAAGAATGGAATCTTCAAGAAAAAAATCTTTACAACCTCCTAGAAACAACTATTCTTACTACCAGACCTTTCTCCATCAATTAGGAATCTATGCCGTCACTAAACACATTCCTTAAATTGTAGCCATTTGTTGAGTGTTTTTTTTTTGGTGTCTAATCCGCATATATATCACCATTGCCCTTGATTTTCTTGACTGTATATCTCTTAAATGTCAACATATACACGTGTGATTTAGTTTACGAAGATTTTTCAATGCCGAGAGCGTCGATCAGAGAGTAAAAAAGGCGTAAGGTTCACAATGGCGTAAAATTAAAATGGGTTATAAAAGGCTAGGACTCGAGTTACAGGAACAAGGGCCAAACCAACCACCCCAGAATGGAATCGTCGAGCGAAAACACTTGACAACATCTTAGAAGCAGCTTTTCTTGCCACTTGACCTTTCTCAATCAATTAGGAATCTGATGCCATCACTAAACACATTCCTTAAATTGTAGCCATTTGTTGAGTGTTTTTTTTGTGTGTCTAATCCGCATATATATCACCGTTACCCTGGATTTTCTTGACTGTATATCTCTTAAATGTCAACATATACATGTGTGATTTAGTTTACGAAGATTTTTCAATGCCGAGAACCTCGATCAGAGAGTAAAAAAGGCATAAGGTTCACAATGGTGTAAAATTAAAATGGGATATACCGGGCTAAGATTCGAGTTACATGAACAAGGGCCAAAACAACCACCGAAGAATGGAATCGTCGAGCGAAAACACTTGACAACCTCCTAGAAGCAGCTCTTCTTACCACCAGACCTTTCTCCATCAATTAGGAATCTGATGCCGTCACTAAACACATTACTTAAATTGTAGCCATTTGTTAAGTGTTTTTTTTGTGTGTCTAATTCGCATATATATCACCATTGCCCTGGATTTTCTTAACTGTATATCTCTTAAATGTCAACATATACATGTGTGATTTAGTTTACGAAGATTTTTCAATGCCGAGAACCTCGATCGTAGAGTAAAAAAGGCGTATGGTTCACAATGGTGTAAAATTAAAATGGGATATACCGGGCTAGGATTCGAGTTACAAGAACAAGGGCCAAACCAACCACCCAAGAATGGAATCGTCATGCGAAAAATCTTGACAACCTCCTAGAAGCAGCTATTCTTACCATCAGACCTTTCTCCATCAATTAGGAATCTGATGCCGTCACTAAACACATTCCTTAAATCGTAGCCATTTGTTGGGTGTTTTTTTTTTGTGTCTAATCCGCATATATATCACCATTGCCCTTGATTTTCTTGACTGTATATCTCTTGAATGTTAACATATACACGTGTGATTTAGTTTACGAAGATTTTTCAATGCCGAGAAAGTCGATCAGAGAGTAAAAACGGCGTAAGGTTCACAATGGTGTAAAATTAAAATGGGATATACCGGGCTGGGATTCGAGCTACAAGAACAAGGGCCAAACCAACCACCCAAGAATGGAATCGTCGAGCAAAAACACCTGACAACCTCCTAGAAGTAGCTTTTCTTGCCATCAGACCTTTCTCCATCAATTAGGATTCTGATGCCGTCACTAAACACATTCCTTAAATTGTAGCCATTTGTAAGTGTTTTTTTTTTTTTTTTTTTTTTGTGTCTAATCCGCATATATATCACTATTGCCCTGGATTTTCTTAACTGTATATCTCTTAAATGTCAACATATACATGTGTGATTTAGTTTACGAGGATTTTTCAATGCCGAGAACCTCGATCAGAGAGTAAAAAAGGCGTAAGGTTCACAATGGTGTAAAATTAAAATGGGATATACCGGGATAGGATTCGAGTTACAAGAACAAGGGCGAAACCAACAACCCAAGAATGGAATCTTAAAGAAAAAAATCTTTACAACCTCCTAGAAACAACTATTCTTACCACCAGACCTTTCTCCATCAATTAGGAATCTGATGCCGTCACTAAACACATTCCTTAAATTGTGGCCATTTGTTAAGTGTTTTTTTTTTTTTTTTTTTGTGTCTAATCCGCATATATATCACCATTGCCCTGGATTTTCTTGACTGTATATCTCTTAAATGTCAACATATACATGTGTGATTTAGTTTACGAAGATTTTTCAATGCCGAGAACCTCGATCAGAGAGTAAAAAAGGCTTAAGGTTCACAATGGTGTAAAATTAAAATGGGATATACCGGGCTAGGATTCGAGTTACAAGAACAAGGGCGAAACCAACCACCCAAGAATGGAATCGTCAAGCGAAAAATCTTGACAACCTCCTAGAAGCAGCTATTCTAACCATCAGACCTTTCTCCATCAATTAGGAATCTGATGCCGTCACTAAACACATTCCTTAAATTGTAGCCATTTGTTGAGTGTTTTTTTTTTGTGTCTAATCCGCATATATATCACCATTGCCCTTGATTTTCTTGACTGTATATCTCTTAAATGTCAACATATACACGTGTGATTTAGTTTACGAAGATTTTTCAATGCCGAGAGCGTCGATCAGAGAGTAAAAAAGTTGTAAGGTTCACAATGGTGTAAAATTAAAATGGGATATACCGGGCTAGGATTCGAGCTACAAGAACAAGGGCCAAACCAACCACCCAAGAATGGAATCGTCGAGCGAAAACACTTGACAACCTCCTAGAAGTAGATTTTCTTGCCATCAGACCTTTCTCCTTCAATTAGGAATCTGATGCCGTCACTAAATACATTCCTTAAATTGTAGCCATTTGTAGAGTGTTTATTTTTTTTTGTGTCTAATCCGCATATATATCACCATTGCCCTGGATTTTCTTGACTGTATATGTCTTAAATGTCAACATATACATGTGTGATTTAGTTTACGAAGATTTTTCAATGCCGAGAACCTCGATCAGAGAGTAAAAAAGGCGTAAGGTTCACAATGGTGTAAAATTAAAATGGGATATACCGGGCTAGGATTCGAGTTACAAGAACAAGGCCGAAACCAACCACCCAAGAATGGAATCGTCAAGCGAAAAATCTTGACAACCTCCTAGAAGCAGCTATTCTAACCATCAGACCTTTCTCCATCAATTAGGAATCTGATGCCGTCACTAAACACATTCCTTAAATTGTAGCCATTTGTTGAGTGTTTTTTTTTTGTGTCTAATCCGCATATATATCACCATTGCCCTTGATTTTCTTGACTGTATATCTCTTAAATGTCAACATATACACGTGTGATTTAGTTTACGAAGATTTTTCAATGCCGAGAGCGTCGATCAGAGAGTAAAAAAGTTGTAAGGTTCACAATGGTGTAAAATTAAAATGGGATATACCGGGCTAGGATTCGAGCTACAAGAACAAGGGCCAAACCAACCACCCAAGAATGGAATCGTCGAGCGAAAACACTTGACAACCTCCTAGAAGTAGATTTTCTTGCCATCAGACCTTTCTCCTTCAATTAGGAATCTGATGCCGTCACTAAATACATTCCTTAAATTGTAGCCATTTGTAGAGTGTTTATTTTTTTTTTGTGTCTAATCCGCATATATATCACCATTGCCCTGGATTTTCTTGACTGTATATGTCTTAAATGTCAACATATACATGTGTGATTTAGTTTACGAAGATTTTTCAATGCCGAGAACCTCGATCAGAGAGTAAAAAAGGCGTAAGGTTCACAATGGTGTAAAATTAAAATGGGATATACCGGGCTAGGATTCGAGTTACAAGAACAAGGCCGAAACCAACCACCCAAGAATGGAATCGTCAAGCGAAAAATCTTGACAACCTCCTATAAGCAGCTATTCTAACCATCAGACCTTTCTCCATCAATTAGGAATCTGATGCCGTCACTAAACACATTCCTTAAATTGTAGCCATTTGTTGAGTGTTTTTTTTTTGTGTCTAATCCGCATATATATCACCATTGCCCTTGATTTTCTTGACTGTATATCTCTTAAATGTCAACATATACACGTGTGATTTAGTTTACGAAGATTTTTCAATGCCGAGAGCGTCGATCAGAGAGTAAAAAAGTTGTAAGGTTCACAATGGTGTAAAATTAAAATGGGATATACCGGGCTAGGATTCGAGCTACAAGAACAAGGGCCAAACCAACCACCCAAGAATGGAATCGTCGAGCGAAAACACTTGACAACCTCCTAGAAGTAGATTTTCTTGCCATCAGACCTTTCTCCTTCAATTAGGAATCTGATGCCGTCACTAAATACATTCCTTAAATTGTAGCCATTTGTAGAGTGTTTATTTTTTTTTTGTGTCTAATCCGCATATATATCACCATTGCCCTGGATTTTCTTGACTGTATATGTCTTAAATGTCAACATATACATGTGTGATTTAGTTTACGAAGATTTTTCAATGCCGAGAACCTCGATCAGAGAGTAAAAAAGGCGTAAGGTTCACAATGGTGTAAAATTAAAATGGGATATACCGGGCTAGGATTCGAGTTACAAGAACAAGGCCGAAACCAACCACCCAAGAATGGAATCTTCAAGCGAAAAATCTTGACAACTTCCTAGAAGCAGCTATTCTTACCACCACACCTTTCTCCATCAATTAGGAATCTGATGCCGTCACTAAACACATTCCTTAAATTGTAGCCATTTGTTGAGTGTTTTTTTTTTTGGTGTCTAATCCGCATATATATCACCATTGCCCTTGATTTTCTTGACTGTATATCTCTTAAATGTCAACATATACACGTGTGATTTAGTTTACGAAGATTTTTCAATGCCGAGAACGTCGATCAGAGAGTAAAAAAGGCGTAAGGTTTACAATGGTGTAAAATTAAAAATGGATATACCGGGCTAGGATTCGAGCTACAAGAACAAGGGCCAAACCAACCACCCAAGAATGGAATCGTCTAGCGAAAACACTTGACAACCTCCTAGAGGCAGCTTTTCTTACCACCAGACCTTTCTCCATCAATTAGGAATCTGATCCCGTCACTAAACACATTCCTTAAATTGTAGCCATTTGATGAGTGTTTTTTTTTTTGGTGTCTAATCCGCATATATATCACCATTGCCCTTGATTTTCTTGACTGTGTATCTCTTAAATTTCAACATATACACGTGTGATTTAGTTTACGAAGATTTTTCAATGCCGAGAACCTCGATCAGAGAGTAAAAAAGGCGTAAGGTTCACAATGGTGTAAAATTAAAATGGGATATACCGGGCTAGGATTCGAGTTACAGGAACAAGAGCCAAACCAACCACCCAAGAATGGAATCGTCGAGCGAAAACACTTGACAACCTCCTAGAAGCAGCTTTTCTTACCACCAGACCTTTCTCCATCAATTAGGAATCTGATGCCGTCACTAAACACATTCCTTAAATTGTAGCCATTTGTTAAGTGTTTTTTTTTTGTGTCTAATCCGAATATATATCACCATTGCCCTGGATTTTCTTGACTGTATATCTCTTAAATGTCAACATATACATGTGTGATTTAGTTTACGAAGATTTTTCAATGCCGAGAACCTCGATCAGAGAGTAAAAAAGGTGTAAGGTTCACAATGGTGTAAAATTAAAATGGGATATACCGGGCTAAGATTCGAGTTAAAAGAACAAGGGCGAAACCAACCACTCAAGAATGGAATCGTCAAGCGAAAAATCTTGACAACCTCCTAGAAGCAGCTATTCTTTCCACCAGACCTTTCTCCATCAATTAGGAATCTGATGCCGTCACTAAACACATTCCTTAAATTGTAGCCATTTGTTGAGAGTTTTTTTTTTTGGGTGTCTAATCCGCATATATATCACCATTGCCCTTGATTTTCTTGACTGTATATCTCTTAAATGTCAACATATACACGTGTGATTTAGTTTACGAAGATTTTTCAATGCTGAGAACGTCGATCAGAGAGTAAAAAAGGCGTAAGGTTCACAATGGTGTAAAATTAAAATGGGATATACCGGGCTAGGATTCGAGCTACAAGAACAAGGGCCAAACCAACCACCCAAGAATGGAATCGTCGAGCGAAAACACTTGACAACCTCCTAGAAGCAGCTTTTCTTGCCATCAGACCTTTCTCCATCAATTAGGAATCTGATGCCGTCACTAAACACATTCCTTAAATTGTAGCCATTTGTTGAGTGCTTATTTTTTTTTGTGTCTAATCCGCATATATATCACCATTGCCCTGGATTTTCTTGACTGTATATCTCTTAAATGTCAACATATACATGTGTGATTTAGTTTACGAAGATTTTTCAATGCCAAGAACCTCGATCAGAGAGTAAAAAAGGCGTAAGGTTCACAATGGTGTAAAATTAAAATGGGATATAACGGGCTAGGATTCGAGTTACAAGAACAAGGGCGAAACCAACCACCCAAGAATGGAATCTTCAAGCGAAAAATCTTGACAACCTCCTAGAAGCAGCTATTCTTGCCACCAGACCTTTCACCATCAATTAGGAATCTGATGCCATCACTAAACACATTCCGTAAATTGTAGCCATTTGTTGAGTGTTTTTTTGGTGTCTAATCCGCATATATATCACCATTGGCCTTGATTTTCTTGACTGTATATCTCTTAAATGTCAACATATACACGTGTGATTTAGTTTACGAAGATTTTTCAATGCCGAGAACCTCGATCAGAGAGTAAAAAAGGCGTAAGGTTCACAATGGTGTAAAATTAAAATGGGATATACCGGGCTAGGATTCGAGTTACAGGAAAAGGGCCAAACCAACCACCCAAGAATGGAATCGTCGAGCAAAAACACTTGACAACCTCCTAGAAGCATCTTTTCTTACCACCAGACCTTTCTCCATCAATTAGGAATCTGATGCCGTCGCTAAACACATTCCTTAAATTGTAGCCATTTGTTAAGTGTTTTTTTTGTGTCTAATCCGAATATATATCACCATTGCCCTGGATTTTCTTGACTGTATATCTCTTAAATGTCAACATATACATGTGTGTTTTAGTTTACGAAGATTTTTCAATGCCGAGAACCTCGATCAGAGAGTAAAAAAGGCGTAAGGTTCACAATGGTGTAAAATTAAAATGGGATATTCCGGGCTAGGATTCGAGCTACAAGAACAAGGGCCAAACCAACCACCCAAGAATGGAATCGTCGAGCGAAAACACTTGACAACCTCCTAGAAGCAGCTTTTCTTACCACCAGACCTTTCTCCATCAATTAGGAATCTGATGCCGTCACTAAACACATTCCTTAAATTCTAGCCATTTGTTGAGTGTTTTTTTTTTGGTGTCTAATCCGCATATATATCACCATTGGCCTTGATTTTCTTGACTGTATATCTCTTAAATGTCAACATATACACGTGTGATTTAGTTTACGAAGATTTTTCAATGCCGAGAACCTCGATCAGAGAGTAAAAAAGGCGTAAGGTGCACAATGGTGTAAAATTAAAATGGGATATACCGGGCTAGGATTCGAGTTACAGGAACAAGTGCCAAACCAACCACCCAAGAATGGAATCGTCGAGCGAAAACATTTGACAACCTCCTAGAAGCAGTTTTTCTTACCACCAAACCTTTCTCCATCAATTAGGAATCTGATGCCGTCACTAAATACATTCCTTAAATTGTAGCCATTTGTTGAGTGTTTTTTTTGGTGTCTAATCCGCATATATATCACCATTGCCCTGGATTTTCTTGTCTGTATATCTCTTAAATGTGAACATATACATGTGTGATTTAGTTTACGAAGATTTTTCAATGCTGAGAACATCGATCAGAGAGTAAAAAAGGCGTAAGGTTCACAATCGTGTAAAATTAAAATGGGATATACCGGGCTAGGATTCGAGTTACAAGAACAAGGGCAAAACCAACCTCCCAGGAATGGAATCGTCGAGCGAAAACACTTGAAAACCTCCTAGAAGCAGCTTTTCTTGCCACCAAACCTTTATCCATCAATTAGGAATCTGATGCCGTCACTAAACGCATTTCTTAATTGTAGCCATTTGTTGAGTGTTTATTTTTTTTTTGGTATCTAATCCGCATATATATCACCATTGCCCTTGATTTTCTTGACTGTATATCTCTTAAATGTCAACATATACACGTGTGATTTAGTTTACGAAGATTTTTCAATGCCGAGAACCTCCATCAGAGAGTAAAAAAGGCGTAAGGTTCACAATGGTGTAAAATTAAAATGAGATATACCGGGCTAGGATTCGAGTTACAGGAACAAGGGCCAAACCAACCACCCAAGAATGGAATCGTCGAGCGAAAACACTTGACAACCTCCTAGAAGCAGCTTTTCTTACCACCATAACTTTCTCCATCAATTAGGAATCTGATGCCGTTACTAAACACATTCCTTAAATTGTAGCCATTTGTTGAGTGTTTTTTTTTTTTGGTGTCTAATCCGCATATATATCACCATTGCCCTTGATTTTCTTGACTGTATATCTCTTAAATGTCAACATATACACGTGTGATTTAGTTTACGAAGATTTTTCAATGCCGAGAACCTCGATCAGAGAGTAAAAAAGGCGTAAGGTTCACAATGGTGTAAAATTAAAATGGGATATACCGGGCTAGGATTCGAGTTACAGGAACAAGGGCCAAACCAACCACCCAAGAATGGAATCGTCGAGCGAAAACACTTGACAACCTCCTAGAAGCAGCTATTCTTGCCACCAGACCTTTCTCCATCAATTAGGAATCTGATGCCGTCACTAAACACATTCCTTAAATTGTAGCCATTTGTGAGTGTTTTTTTTTTGGTATCTAATCCGCATATATATCACCATTGCCTTGATTTTCTTGACTGTATATCTCTTAAATGTCAACATATACACGTGTGATTTAGTTTATGAAGATTTTTCAATGCCGAGAACCTCGATCAGAGAGTAAAAAAGGCGTAAGGCTCACAATGGTGTAAAATTAAAATGGGATATACCGGGCTAGGATTCGAGTTACAGGATCAAGGGCCAAACCAACCACCCAAGAATGGAATCGTCGAGCGAAAACACTTGACAAACTCCTAGAAGCAGCTTTTCTTACCACCAGACCTTTCTCCATCAATTAGGAATCTAATGCCGTCACTAAACACATTCCTTAAATTGTAGCCATTTGTTGAGTGTTTTTTTTTTGGTGTCTAATCCGCATATATATCACCATTGGCCTTGATTTTCTTCACTGTATATCTCTTAAATGTCAACATATACACGTGTGATTTAGTTTACGAAGATTTTTCAATGCCGAGAACCTCGATCAGAGAGTAAAAAAGGCGTAAGGTTCACAATGGTGTAAAATTAAAATGGGATATACCAGGCTAGGATTCGATTTACATGAACAAGGGCCAAACCAACCACCCAAGAATGGAATCGTCGAGCGAAAACACTTGACAACCTCCTAGAAGCAGCTTTTCTTGCCACCAGACCTTTCTCCATCAATTAGGAATCTGATGCCGTCACTAAACACATTCCTTAAATTGTAGCCATTTGTGAGTGTTTTTTTTTTTGGTATCTAATCCGCATATATATCACCATTGCCAGGAATTTTCTTGACTGTATATCTCTTAAATGTCAACATATACATGTGTGATTTAGTTTACGAAGAGTTTTCAATGCCGGGAACCTCGATCAGAGAGTAAAAAAGGCGTAAGGTTCACAATGGTGTAAAATTAAAATGGGATATACCGGGCTAGGATTCGAGTTACAGGAACAAGGGCCAAACCAACCACCTAAGAATGGAATCGTCGAGCGAAAACACTTGACAACCTCCTAGAAGCAGCTTTTCTTGCCAGCAGACCTTTCTCCATCAATTAGGAATCTGATGCCGTCACTAAACACATTCCTTAAATTGTAGCCATTTGTGAGTGTTATTTTTTGGTAACTAATCCGCATATATATATATCACCATTGCCCTTGATTTTCTTGACTGTATATCTCTTAAATGTCAACATATACACGTGTGATTTAGTTTACGAAGATTTTTCAATGCCGAGAACCTCGATCAGAGAGTAAAAAAGGCGTAAGGTTCACAATGGTGTAAAATTAAAATGGGATATACCGGGCTAGGATTCGAGTTACAGGAACCAGGGCCAAACCAACCACCCAAGAATGGAATCGTCGAGCGAAAACACTTGAAAACCTCCTAGAAGCAGCTTTTCTTGCCACCAAACCTTTCTCCATCAATTAGGAATCTGATGCCGTCACTAAACACATTCCTTAAATTGTAGCTATTTGTTGAGTGTTTTTTTTTTTTTGTATCTAATCCGCATATATATCACCATTGCCCTTGATTTTCTTGACTGTATATCTCTTAAATATCAACATATACACGTGTGATTTAGTTTACGAAGATTTTTCAATGCCGAGAACCTCCATCAGAGAGTAAAAAAGGCGTAAGGTTCACAATGGTGTAAAATTAAAATGAGATATACCGGGCTAGGATTCGAGTTACAGGAACAAGGGCCAAACCAACCACCCAAGAATGGAATCGTCGAGCGAAAACACTTGACAACCTCCTAGAAGCAGCTTTTCTTACCACCAGACCTTTCTCCATCAATTAGGAATCTGATGCCGTCACTAAACACATTCCTTAAATTGTAGCCATTTGTTGAGTGTTTTTTTTGGTGTCTAATCCGCATATATATCACCATTGGCCTTGATTTTCTTGACTGTATATCTCTTAAATGTCAACATATACACGTGTGATTTAGTTTACGAAGATTTTTCAATGCCGAGAACCTCGGTCAGAGAGTAAAAAAGGCGTAAGGTTCACAATGGTGTAAAATTAAAATGGGATATACCAGGCTAGGATTCGATTCACACGAACAAGGGCCAAACCAACCACCCAAGAATGGAATCGTCGAGCGAAAACACTTGACAACCTCCTAGAAGCAGCTTTTCTTGCCACCAGACCTTTCTCCATCAATTAGGAATCTGATGCCGTCACTAAACACATTCCTTAAATTGTAGCCATTTGTGAGTGTTTTTTTGTTTTTGGTATCTAATCCGCATATATATCACCATTGCCATGGATTTTCTTGACTGTATATCTCTTAAATGTCAACATATACATGTGTGATTTAGTTTACGAAGAGTTTTCAATGCCGGGAACCTCGATCAGAGAGTAAAAAAGGCGTAAGGTTCACAATGGTGTAAAATTAAAATGGGATATACCGGGCTAGGATTCGAGTTACAGGAACAAGGGCCAAACCAACCACCTAAGAATGTAATCGTCGAGCGAAAACACTTGACAACCTCCTAGAAGCAGCTTTTCTTGCCACCAGACCTTTCTCCATCAATTAGGAATCTGATCACGTCACTAAACACATTCCTTAAATTGTAGCCATTTGTGAGTGTTTTTTTTTTTTGGTAACTAATCCGCATATATATATATCACCATTGCCCTTGATTTTCTTGACTGTATATCTCTTAAATGTCAACATATACACGTGTGATTTAGTTTACGAAGATTTTTCAATGCCGAGAACCTCCATTAGAGAGTAAAAAAGGCGTAAGGTTCACAATGGTGTAAAATTAAAATGAGATATACCGGGCTAGGATTCGAGTTACAGGAACAAGGGCCAAACCAACCACCCAAGAATGGAATCGTCGAGCGAAAACACTTGACAACCTCCTAGAAGCAGCTTTTCTTACCACCAGACCTTTCTCCATCAATTAGGAATCTGATGCCGTCACTAAACACATTCCTTAAATTGTAGCCATTTGTTGAGTGTTTTTTTTTTTGGTGTCTAATCCGCATATATATCACCATTGCCCATGATTTTCTTGACTGTATATCTCTTAAATGTCAACACATACACGTGTGATTTAGTTTACGAAGATTTTTCAATGCCGAGAACCTCGATCAGAGAGTAAAAAGCGCGTAAGGTTCACAATGGTGTAAAATTAAAATGGGATATACCAGGCTAGGATTCGAGTTACAGGAACAAGGGCCAAACCAACCACCCAAGAATGGAATCGTCGAGCGAAAACACTTGACAACCTCCTAGAAGCAGGATTTCTTGCCACCAGACCTTTCTCCATCAATTAGGAATCTGATGCCGTCACTAAACACATTCCTTAAATTTTAGCCATTTGTTGAGTGTTTTTTTTTTGGTATCTAATCCGCATATATATCACCATTGCTATGGATTTTCTTGACTGTATATCTCTTAAATGTCAACATATACATGTGTGATTTAGTTTACGAAGATTTTTCAATGCCGGGAACCTCGATCAGAGAGTAAAAAAGGCGTAAGGTTCACAATGGAGTAAAATTAAAATGGGATATACCGGGCTAGGATTCGAGTTACAGGAACAAGGGCCAAACCAACCACCCAAGAATGGAATCGTCGAGCGAAAACACTTGACAACCGCCTAGAAGCAGCTTTTCTTGCCACCAGACCTTTCTCCATCAATTAGGAATCTGATGCCGTCACTAAACACATTCCTTAAATTGTAGCCATTTGTGAGTGTTTTTTTTTTTTTTGGTATCTAATCCGCATATATATCACCATTGCCAGGGATTTTCTTGACTGTATATCTCTTAAATGTCAACATATACATGTGTGATTTAGTTTACGAAGAGTTTTCAATGCCGGGAACCTCGATCAGAGAGTAAAAAAGGCGTAAGGTTCACAATGGTGTAAAATTAAAATGGGATATACCGGGCTAGGATTCGAGTTACAGGAACAAGGGCCAAACCAACCACCTAAGAATGGAATCGTCGAGCGAAAACACTTGACAACCTCCTAGAAGCAGGATTTCTTGCCACCAGACCTTTCTCCATCAATTAGGAATCTGATGCCGTCACTAAACACATTCCTTAAATTGTAGCCATTTGTTGAGTGTTTTTTTTTTGGTATCTAATCCGCATATATATCACCATTGCCATGGATTTTCTTGACTGTATATCTCTTAAATGTCAACATATACATGTGTGATTTAGTTTACGAAGATTTTTCAATGCCGGGAACCTCGATCAGAGAGTAAAAAAGGCGTAAGGTTCACAATGGAGTAAAATTAAAATGGGATATACCGGGCTAGGATTCGAGTTACAGGAACAAGGGCCAAACCAACCACCCAAGAATGGAATCGTCGAGCGAAAACACTTGACAACCGCCTAGAAGCAGCTTTTCTTGCCACCAGACCTTTCTCCATCAATTAGGAATCTGATGCCGTCACTAAACACATTCCTTAAATTGTAGCTATTTGTGAGTGTTTTTTTTTTTTTGGTATCTAATCCGCATATATATCACCATTGCCAGGGATTTTCTTGACTGTATATCTCTTAAATGTCAACATATACATGTGTGATTTAGTTTACGAAGAGTTTTCAATGCCGGGAACCTCGATCAGAGAGTAAAAAAGGCGTAAGGTTCACAATGGTGTAAAATTAAAATGGGATATACCGGGCTAGGATTCGAGTTACAGGAACAAGGCCAAACCAACCACCTAAGAATGGAATCGTCGAGCGAAAACACTTGACAACCTCCTAGAAGCAGCTTTTCTTGCCACCAGACCTTTCTCCATCAATTAGGAATCTGATGCCGTCACTAAACACATTCCTTAAATTGTAGCCATTTGTGAGTGTTTTGTTTTGGTAACTAATCCGCATATATATATCACCATTGCCCTTGATTTTCTTGACTGTATATCTCTTAAATGTCAACATATACACGTGTGATTTAGTTTACGAAGATTTTTCAATGCCGAGAACCTCGATCAGAGAGTAAAAAAGGCGTAAGGTTCACAATGGTGTAAAATTAAAATGGGATATACCGGGCTAGGATTCGAGTTACAGGAACCAGGGCCAAACCAACCACCCAAGAATGGAATCGTCGAGCGAAAACACTTGAAAACCTCCTAGAAGCAGCTTTTCTTGCCACCAAACCTTTCTCCATCAATTAGGAATCTGATGCCGTCACTAAACACATTCCTTAAATTGTAGCCATTTGTTGAGTGTTTTTTTTTTGTATCTAATCCGCATATATATCACCATTGCCCTTGATTTTCTTGACTCTATATCTCTTAAATGTCAACATATACACGTGTGATTTAGTTTACGAAGATTTTTCAATGCCGAGAACCTCCATCAGAGAGTAAAAAAGGCGTAAGGTTCACAATGGTGTAAAATTAAAATGAGATATACCGGGCTAGGATTCGAGTTACAGGAACAAGGGCCAAACCAACCACCCAAGAATGGAATCGTCGAGCGAAAACACTTGACAAACTCCTAGAAGCAGCTTTTCTTACCACCAGACCTTTCTCCATCAATTAGGAATCTGATGCCGTCACTAAACACATTCCTTAAATTGTAGCCATTTGATGAGTGTTTTTTTTGGTGTCTAATCTGCATATATATCACCATTGGCCTTGATTTTCTTGACTGTATATCTCTTAAATGTCAACATATACACGTGTGATTTAGTTTACGAAGATTTTTCAATGCCGAGAACCTCGATCAGAGAGTAAAAAAGGCGTAAGGTTCACAATGGTGTAAAATTAAAATGGGATATACCTGGCTAGGATTCGATTTACACGAACAAGGGCCAAACCAACCACCCAAGAATGGAATCGTCGAGCGAAAACACTTGACAACCTCATAGAAGTAGCTTTTCTTGCCACCAGAGCTTTCTCCATCAATTAGGAATCTGATGCCGTCACTAAACACATTCCTTAAATTGTAGCCATTTGTGAGTGTTTTTTTTTTTTGGTATCTAATCCGCACATATATCACCATTGCCATGGATTTTCTTGACTGTATATCTCTTAAATGTCAACATATACATGTGTGATTTAGTTTACGAAGAGTTTTCAATGCCGGGAACCTCGATCAGAGAGTAAAAAAGGCGTAAGGTTCACAATGGTGTAAAATTAAAATGGGATATACCGGGCTAGGATTCGAGTTACAGGAACAAGGGCCAAACCAACCACCTAAGAATGGAATCGTCGAGCGAAAACACTTGACAACCTCCTAGAAGCAGCTTTTCTTGCCACCAGACCTTTCTCCATCAATTAGGAATCTGATCACGTCACTAAACACATTCCTTAAATTGTAGCCATTTGTGAGTGTTTTTTTTTTGGTAACTAATCCGCATATATATATCACCATTGCCCTTGATTTTCTTGACTGTATATTTCTTAAATGTCAACATATACACGTGTGATTTAGTTTACGAAGATTTTTCAATGGCGAGAACCTCCATCAGAGAGTAAAAAAGGCGTAAGGTTCACAATGGTGTAAAATTAAAATGAGATATACCGGGCTAGGATTCGAGTTACAGGAACAAGGGCCAAACCAACCACCCAAGAATGGAATCGTCGAGCGAAAACACTTGACAACCTCCTAGAAGCAGTTTTTCTTACCACCAGACCTTTCTCCATCAATTAGGAATCTGATGCCGTCACTAAACACATTCCTTAAATTGTAGCCATTTGTTGAGTGTTTTTTTTTTTTGGTGTCTAATCCGCATATATATCACCATTGCCCATGATTTTCTTGACTGTATATCTCTTAAATGTCAACATATACACGTGTGATTTAGTTTACGAAGATTTTTCAATGCCGAGAACCTCCATCAGAGAGTAAAAAAGGCGTAAGGTTCACAATGGTGTAAAATTAAAATGAGATATACCGGGCTAGGATTCGAGTTACAGGAACAAGGGCCAAACCAACCACCCAAGAATGGAATCATCGAGCGAAAACACTTGACAACCTCCTAGAAGCAGCTTTTCTTACCACCAGACCTTTCTCCATCAATTAGGAATCTGATGCCGTCACTAAACACATTCCTTAAATTGTAGCCATTTGTTGAGTGTTTTTTTTGGTGTCTAATCCGCATATATATCACCATTGGCCTTGATTTTCTTGACTGTATATCTCTTAAATGTCAGCATATACACGTGTGATTTAGTTTACGAAGATTTTTCAATGCCGAGAACCTCGATCAGAGAGTAAAAAAGGCGTAAGGTTCACAATGGTGTAAAATTAAAATGGGATATACCAGGCTAGGATTCGATTTACACGAACAAGGGCCAAACCAACCACCCAAGAATGGAATCGTCGAGCGAAAACACTTGACAACCTCCTAGAAGCAGCTTTTCTTGCCACCAGACCTTTCTCCATCAATTAGGAATCTGATGCCGTCACTAAACACATTCCT
>JARYGA010004842.1:0-82533 GCA_030545235.1 Helianthus tuberosus | reverse complement strand
GGCACTACGAGTTCACTGCCATGCCTTTTGGTTTGAAAAATGCCCCAGCTATTTTCATGGACTTAATGAATAGGGTTTGTAAACCTTATTTAGACAAATTCATCATTGTGTTCATCGACGATATTCTTATTTATTCGAAGTCTCAAGCCGATCACGAGCAACACCTTCGTTTGACATTAGAACTCCTGAAGAAGGAACAACTTTTTGCTAAATTCTCCAAGTGTGAATTCTGGCTTAAAGAAGTTCAGTTCTTGGGTCATATTGTTAATGAGCAGGGTATCCATGTAGATCCTTGCAAAAATAGTTGCTATTAAGGATTGGAATACACCGACGACACCTACAGAGATTCGATCATTTCTTGGTCTTGTTAGTTATTATCGTCAATTCATTTCTAATTTCTCAAAGATCGCGGTCCCACTCACTGCTTTGACTCAGAAAAATAAGCCTTTTGAGTGGGGACCTAAGCAAGAAGAAGCATTCCAAACGCTGAAACAAAAGCTCTGTGATGCTCCTGTTTTATCTCTGCCTGAGGGAAATGACGATTTTGTTGTCTATTGTGATGCGTCGAATCTAGGACTTGGTTGCGTTCTTATGCAACAAGGTAAAGTTATAGCTTATGTGTCTAGACAGCTGAAAATTCATGAGAAGAACTATATGACTCATGATCTTGAATTAGGAGCTGTGGTTTTCGCACTTAAAATCTGGAGACACTACCTCTATGGAACGAAGTGTGTGGTTTTCACAGACCACAAAAGTCTCCAGCATATTCTCAATCAGAAGGAACTGAACATGAGGCAACGACGTTAGGTTGAACTCTGAAACGATTATGATTGCGAGATCCGCTACCATCCTGGTAAGGCGAATGTCGTAGCCGATGCGCTTAGTCGAAAGGAACGAGTCAAACTTCATTCTGTTCGAACTCTATCTGATATTCAATCTCGTGTCCTTCAAGCTCAACGATCTTGTGTGATCAAGGGCTTATTGAAAAATGAGCTACCGCTTCAACTCGAACTTAAAATCGAAACGTAGGACGATGGGTTGCTATATTTCAAGGATCGTTTATGGATTCCAAAACAAGACGATCTTCGCACCTTGGTAATGGACGAATCTCACAAGTCTCGATATTCTATCCATCCTGGTGCTGATAAAATGTACAAGGATCTTCGTACTCAGTTCTAGTGGTCTGGTATGAAGAAGGATGCTGCCTTGTATGTATCGAAATGCCTAACTTATCTCAAAGTCAAGGCTGAACATCAACGACCTTATGGTTTGCTTGTACAACCAGAGATACCGGTTTGGAAGTGGGAGAACATTGCAATGGATCTCATCACTAAGTTACCGCGTACATTTAAAGGTCACGATGCTATTTGGGTTCTTATCGATCGATTAACGAAATCAGCTCATTTTATTCCGATTCGCGAGGATCTATCTGTTGATAAACTTGCAAAGATTTATGTTGATGAGATCGTATCACGACATGGTGTTCCTTTGGATATCATTTCCGATCGTGATGCTCGATTTTCATCTCATTTTTGGAAGACCATGCAATCTGCTTTGGGAACCCAACTGAATCTAAGCACTGCTTATCTTCCCCAAACAGATGGTCAATCTGAGAGGACGATTCAAACTTTGGAGGACATGCTTAGAGCATGCGTGATAGACTTTGGTGGTAATTGGGATTCTCATCTTCCACTGATCGAGTTCTCTTACAACAACAGTTATCATGCTAGTATTAATATGGCACCATTCGAAGCTCTCTACGGTCGAAAATGTCGTTCACCTGTCTGTTGGAATGATATCGGTGAAGCTCAGCTTACTGGACCTGAGCTCATTCTGGAAACAACAGACAAAATCAAGAAAATCCGCGATAATCTTTTGACAACTAGAAGCCGTCAAAAGAGTTATGCGGATAGACGACGCAAGCCTTTGGAATTTCAAATCGGAGACTATGTCCTACTCAAGGTGTCACCTTGGAAGGGAGTGGTGAGATTTGGAAAGAAAGGAAAACTTGCACCACGATATGTTGGACCATTTAAGATTGTTGAAAGAATTGGAAAGGTTGCCTATCGACTAGAGCTACCTCCAGAGCTTGGAAATATTCATCCGACCTTTCACGTGTCCAATTTGCGAAAGTGTTTAGCTGATGCTAATCTTCACATTCCTCTCGACGAGATTCAAATCAATGAAACAATGCACTTTGTCGAGAAACCTGTGGAGATAGTGGACCGTACATTCAGACAGTTGAAGAACAAACAGATTCGATTGGTCAAAGTTCGCTGGGAATCCAAACGTGGCCCCGAGTTTACTTGGGAACGTGAGGACCAGATGAAGACAAAATATCCGCATTTGTTTTCACAAGCTTCCTCTAGTTAAAATTTCGGGACGAAATTTCCTAAAGTAGGGGAGACTGTGACAACTGTGTTCTGTAATCGTCGTATAATGTAAAACAATGTTGGTTATCAATAAAACAATGTGCTTTGGTGTTATTATATGTGTTTTGGTGTTATTATGTGTGTATTTATGTTTGATGATTTTACGATTTGATTCGATTCCGATTTCAAGCTTTAAATCGCTTTCTGGAAGGTTATACGCAAACCGGTGCATAAATGCAATTAGTTTAACGCGACGTACACTCCGGAACTGTGATGTAAGCCAAACATACCCTAAAATATCCTTTACATAACTTAGAAATAAGTTTCGAAGGATTCGGTATGGCAAAACCATGTTTATTTGAACTAAAGGACTAATTACGACAAAACTGCGAAACGAACGTTGGTGACCGCCCGGATAATATTTAAATCCCAAAAATATTCTGTTATGATTAAAATTTTATTTTAATCAGGTTCGTGTTGAAAAATAAATTAAAACGCTTAAAAACGTTATTTTTTAAGTTTAAGCGCGTACCACGTGTTTCAGCGCAACACAGTGCTTCTACTGCGAAACACAGACAACCCAGTCAGTCTCGGAAACTGAAATTTATTTCAGTAATATTTTGGCGGGTTTATTTTTATAGTATAATAAAAATAATTTAGAGCGCCATAAACAGGGATTTAAACGCTAGATAAAATGCCCGGTATCCAGTTAAATACCTGTTTTATCTATTTTACCATACAAACTTACACTTTACCCCCTCCCCCCATGTATATTACGGTCACATTGATGTGGCCCCACCATATATTTTCCTAGATCTTGATTCTTATCCTTTGCTAGAATGTTTGGACAAGTGTTGCTTCTTGAAATCTTTCATATCTTCCCATATCTTTTTATATATCTTACACAATCCTACAAGATCACTCAAGCAATCTTTCTCCTTCTCTCCTCTCTCTCTCTCTCTCCCAACCATCCACACCCTTCACCCTCACCATTTTCATTTCTTCAAACTTTGTTCTTCATATTCAACACCATTTCAAGCTAAATTCAAGTTAGTGTGAAGATCCAAAGGTGTTTCCAATGAGCATTCAAGTGATTCAAGCTTCCTATCATCAAAATCTCATCCCACAACCTACTTGAATCTTGAAGGTATAACATTATGTTTAAATCATATTTTTGATTCTTGGTTGTTCTTGATGATTTGAAGTTTCTCTTGAATCTTGGAATTTTCACAAACTTGAAATCTAAAATGAAATGGGTTATGATACAAATAAAAATGGTGGTACATATATATGTATATATAACCATACACATATATACATGTGTGTATGAGTTTTGAGCTTTATTTTTGATAAGTACATGTTTAGGTTGTTACTTGTTCTTGAATAATAGTTAAAATGCAAGTGGTTGATGATCTATGTATGATATGTTAAATGTTCAAGTACATCAGCAAATAAACATGAATATATCACATATTTTATGCATCTAAACTCATAGAAAAAGATGATGCTATGATAGTGTGCTTTAGGCACTTGTACATGAGAATGCATGTTGATTTAAAGCTCAAGAAGTGATAAAAAATGGTTATATGACAAAATTATTTTTGAACAGGTTATAAACACTAAAAATGACATTATTTGGTGTATTATGATGGCATGGAACTTTGAGATAGGTTTGATAGCTTTGCATGTGGTACATATAGCTTAAAAAGTTGTAAAATATGAGAAATTTGCATGATTTATATGCTTTATGTAAGACCTGCACTATCATGAGTATAACCATTATTTTATTCAGTAAATAACATGGGTTATGTTAAAATTTCAAGTCGTTTCGACTTGGGATGGTTCGGGTAATGTTTGATGCAAAACTATGCGGTAAAACGGTTAAAAATCGCCTTTTCGGAGGATTTTTATAAAACTGTTTTAGATCAGTAAGTAAACTGATATTTTTGATATAAAAATAAGTATTTTAACTTATATTAAGTTTACTTGGTGTTTGATTAGTCATACGTGACTTCCGACGCCCAAAAATGTTACCTAATCGCTAAAATAAGTGTTTTTCGACATACACTAGAATGGGTTGTTCATGGGTAAATTTTATGTGTTAAAATGTGCTATGTGTTTTACAATATGTGTATGTTGACATGATAACACTTGACAAGATTATGTGTATTACGCTTGAGTACATATATACAAATACACCAATATAGTCAAAAATAATAACTTTTCGAGAAATCTCAAAGTTATGTGAAAATTCTAAGTATCGGAGAAACTTATGTATTTGTGGGTTTTTGATTATTAAATAATTCTTATTTAATTTAGGACGAATAAACAATTTGAGGGATTGTGTTAACATATAAAAAACGCACCCAAAGGTGAGTACATAGATCCCCTCTTTTTACTGTTTTCGATTGTTTTGGGGTGATTCATATGTATCAAAACGATTTCGATGTTTTAACGATGGTTTCAAAACGAGTAAGATGGTTTATACTAAACTAATAACGATTTTGATAATGTGAACGAGCTTGTTGGTTGTAGTTACATAACGAATGCCATTCATTAATTTTGGCCGAACCGACCAGTATTAGGTTATGGTACCATAGGATCTGACAAATCCCGTTATCAGACTGCACCCATGGTTATGTGTGGGTTAGGTGGGTAACGACTGAATCTGATGATTGTTAACTTACCCTTTGGTGGGTAGTTAATACGAGTGGAATGATGAACGAGTCACAAAGGTTTGAATGTTATTAGCGAGACGACCAAAAGTAGTTTTCACAATTAAAACGAGAACGATTGGAACAAGAACGATATTAAACGATTGTACGATTTTGAACGATTGAACGATTATGAACGATTTAAACAAATGAACGATGATCTATAACGAGAACGAGTTAAACGATGTTACACAACGATGTTTACGAAACTATATATACCATACAAGTTTTATTACGAGAACGATTTATGATTTGGTTTACATAAACAAATGTTTTGGGTTAAGATTCGTGGCATCGAGGTTTATAAATTATAACCAATCTGTTTTGACTTGGTTATTCATTTTACAATACAAACAGTTTAGAAAACAAGGTTTTCTAATATCGATTAATGAAGTTGTACGAGATATTTCAATATGTAAACGAGCCATGAATCTGACACTCACACAAAAACTATGTGCTCACCAGCATTTCTTTGCTGACTTTTTTTTTACATATGTTTCAGGTGATGTTGCTTAATGTTGATTGCGAATAGGATGCATGCTCACTTAGGACTGGACGAGGCCTTAGTGATTTAATAACGATGATAGACTATGTTGACTTGCTTGTTTAACCTTAAGACAATGTTTAATATTTAATAAAACGAAACTATTTTGTATCCATGGATTGAAACAATAATTCTGTTACAACACTCCCCGACGTTTCCGCCACGATTTGTTGTTTTACATGGTCGGGGTGTGACACGACTTCGGCTTGATTCTTGGTTAACCAATCCATGCTGACTACAACATCAAAACTTCCTAACTGAACAGGAAGAAGATCGATGCTAAATTCCCGTTCGCCAAGTTCCAATGTACACCTTCTAACTTCTTCGCCCGTTTCTACGTGTTTACCATCGGCTAATTCTATGGAATAGGGAATATCTTATCTACTAGATTCTATTCCAAGCATACGTTTAAATTCCACATACATGAAACTATAATCGGCACCAGTGTTAAATAGTATGGATACAAAGTGATTGTTAACGAGAAACGTACCAGTGACCACATTAGGGTCTTCGCGGGCATTCCTTGCTCCAATGACAAATGCTCGAGCTTGAGCATTGTTCTCCTTTGGGCAATCCTTCTTGTAGTGCTCCTTACTACCGCATCCAAAACATCCTTGATTACGTCCATTTCCGTTTCCATTCCGATTACCAGTGCCATTTCCACTCCCGTTTCCATTCCCATTTCTATCACCAGCGTTGTTTCCATTGCGGTTCCCATTACCAGTACCATTTCCTCCTCCATTACCTCTTCCCCAACAATCTTCAGTACGATGACCCAGTTTACCACTCTTTTCACTCCTCGGCCCACGAAAAGCACCCAGATGGTGATACTTGCACTTATCACACTTGGGCAAGTTGCCCAGGTATTTCTTAACTCCAGTTTCGTTTGCAGCAGCAAACGTCTTTGCCTCACGGGGTGGATTTGAATCACGCTTCTTGTTGTTACTGGAGTTCTTGTTGTTGTTGCGGGTCACTTGAGTAAGGCTCGAATGTATCCTCTTCTTGTCCCCAGATGACTCAGCATGTGTCTCCATTTTCTCAGTTATCTTTATGGACAACTTATTCATCCTAACAGCATCTTCCGTAAGGCTGACAGCCAGAGTTACAGCCTGAGTGATCGTTGCGAGTTCAACTGTTGTCCCATACTACGAATCTCATGAGCCAATCCCCAGATGTAGCACTCAGTGCATTTGAATTTAGGAGTAACAGGGTAGGGAATCACTTTTGAGAGATCATGGAGCCTTTTGGTGTACCCAACGATATCTGCATCAACCATCGCCAAGTTCCAAAACTCGGTCTCCAACTTCTGAAGTTCAGCACCCGTTCCTTCAAATCATCCCAAGACATACCAGACGCTACATCATCACCCTGAGTTTGAACTTGCAGGTTCCATGTAACACCTCGTAAGTTCATGTCCAATAATATATCTACACGTGTCATGAGCTTTAAAACGTGTAAAGAATTACTTTAGAAGGACTAAAGTTGACAAACAAAGAAAGTATGTGAATAAAAGGATTCAAAATGTCAACAATGGATAAATATACCTTTCAATAACCCTACACGATGTTTATACCCTTAAAACGGATGAATTATGGATCATACGAAACCAATTGTGGAAGAAAGTGAGAGATTACAAACTACAAGGGTTAAATGTGTCAACATGTTTAATTTATACCTCTGAGTGACCTTTTTGCGAACCCGAAGCTTTGTAACAATTAATTATACTCACTAGAATAAGTGATAAAAATTTCACAAGGTTTCAATAAAGTATGAGAAAGTTATGATAACATTCGTATGTAAGGGGTTAAAAGCGTCAACGTTGAAATTTATGACTTTTCGGGTGATCATAAAGTTAACCAAGGACTTAACAAAGTTTGGTTATGTCCTAAGGTCCTTAGAAATCAATTTAGAAGGTTAAAAGTGCAAAATGGGAGCTTAAAACCACTTTTAAAAGGACAAGGGCCAAAATGCAAATTGCTGAAACTTGATAACCTGAACCTGAGACTCACACGGGCCGCGTAAGACCAGGATGGTCACTTACGCGGGCCGCCTCAGCCTACCAGCGACGGAAAACAAGCACAGGTGCCAGTTCAGGCCTGTTAACCGACTCAAATCGCTTGTTTTACATACCAGGGGCTGCCCCAATGGTTTTTCATGCACTAGGGGCACTTGTAATGATCTGGAATCATGCATAGACTTATTTGGAGTGATCTTGTTGCATTAAAACTCCTATATAAGAAACCCATTTGTTGCAACATTGAGCACATCACTTGAAAACTCTCACAACTCAACTTCTGGAGATTTTTGGAGCTCAAGTACACCTCCTAGAAGTCATTAGTCGTGCATAGGACCTCAGTAAGTGTCCTTAACCTTTCTTAGTTCAGTTTTACTTAGTTAATTAGCCTAAAGTCAAACCGTCGTAATTAGAGTTTGACTTCATGATTAATTAAAATTTGTCCAGTCAAATCTCAAATTGAAAGTACCTATGAGTTGGTAATTATGTGGGTAATAAACCCTTAAAAAGGCACCCTCTGATTCCCACTCTAACTCGGTCAATTGTCGGGTCAAAGTTAATTACAAAAAGTCAACAGAAAGCTTATTTTCAAATAAATATATAATTAACAATGTAGAAGCCATGCAACCTGTTTTATCACTAATATAACTTGGTAATTAATGCAAGAACATGTCTAAACATGTTCGACCCGATAATTTTCAACATAAGCTCGGTTCGTAACCGAAAGTCGCATAATTAGACTTTTGCTTTGACTTTCAATTCTGACCCAATGTAGCATGATTTATAAATGCCTTAGAGCTTTATTAGGACCAGGTTACATGTTAGTATAACCCTCTGTGTTTATACAACTTGGTTCATTAGTTATCCGATTCATATGCATGTTTCCGTTATATGTCTAAATGTTGACTATTATGCCCTTTTGACCTTAAAACGAGATTTTTGAAAATGTGAGAGGACAAAAACTTTTATTACTGATTTATAAACTTGTCCCTAAATTTTCACATCAGTCAGAGGTCTAGATTAAGAGTTATGCTCAATAGCATAATTAGAAAGCTTTTTATTAATTAAACGACATAATTAGCATAGAGCCTATCTAAACCCAATTTTTGATACCAAACTTTTTACCTACTGATGTAAAATAATATTTTCGGATTTTTGAAGATTTTTATTTATTTTTAGGCTGAGCATAACATAGGATTATAACTTTGATTCAGTAATTGTCGGTTTTGCCCTTTTTGCCTATAAAACGAGTTTTACAAATCATTTTGATACCAAACCTTTTTCTACTTATATTATATAATAAATAAAGTATTTTTAACCTTTTGGAATAATAAAAATATCAGCTTTCATTATAAAACCCAGAAATCGCTTAAAACCGCCTTTTTACGCGTTTTAAACGCATAGTATGTATTAAAACTATTTTAAATATATAAGACTTGATACCTACTGATATTTTTAGTAAATTTTTATATTCTAACAGAAAGCAAAAGTTTTAAACTCAGATTTCCAGTTTTGACCCTTTAAGCTTATGTGAAATTACCAAAGGGTCTACATATTTACACACCCTATTGCCTATTTGGACACCCTTCAAGACGCCTCGTATAGACCTATACGAGGCGTATAGCCTTTTCCAATTTCCAAGAGAATCTCTGATTATGTCATATTTTGTCTTATTTGCCACGTATACGCCTCGTATAGGCCTATACTGGGCGTCTATGCGAAAAAGACCATTTAGCCCCTGATTTAGGCCTATACTGGGGGTAAATTGGTCTTTTTTGCCTCTCTTATATGCCTAGTATAGGCCTATACTAGGCGTATATAAGGGTTTTTTTTTTTTTTTTAACAAACATTTTATACAATATTAATCGTTTTAGCAAACTTTTATACAAAAACAAGTTTTTTTATTTTAAATAATTAATATTAGGACCCCTCGTTGGTTTTTTTTAGTTGAGTTGTTTTTTAAGAAAAGTTTTATTTTTTTATAAAAATATTTTACCGTTTTCAAGATCGGCCTTTAAAAATATTCGATCGTAGAAATATTACATTCGGTAAAATATTTTTATAAAAAAATAAACGTATCAAAAAAAACCAACGAGGGGTCCTAATATTAATTATTTAAAATAAAAAAACTTGTTTTTGTATAAAAGTTTGCTAAAACGATTAATATTGTTTAAAATGTTTGTTAAAAAAAAAAAAAAAAAAAAAAACCCTTCAAGACGCCCAGTATAGGCCTATACGAGGCGTATAAGGGGCAAAAGACCATTAAACCCCTGAATTAGGCCTATACTGGGGGCAAAACAGGGCTATAATGGTCTTTTGGACCCCTCGTATACGCCCAGTATAGCCCTATACTGGGCGTCTATTTTTATTTTTTTTTTGTTTTCTCTTTTTAATATTTAAAAAAAGAAAACAAAAAAAAAATAATAATAGACGCCCAGTATAGGGCTATACTAGGCCTATACGAGGGGTCAAAAAGACCATAATAACCCTGTTTTGCCCCCAGTATAGCCCTAATTCAGGGGTTTAATGGTCTTTTGGTCCACATAGACGCCCAGTATAGCCCTATACTGGGCGTCTTGAAGGGTTTTTTTTTTTTTTTTTTTTTTTTCTCTTTTTAAATACCAATAACACTAATATTAACTATAAAAACTCATATTAATTATAATAAACTCATATTAATTATAAAAAAACTCATATTAATTATAATAACACTAATATTAATTATAAAAAACTCATATTAATTATAATAACACTAATATTAATTATAAAAAAACTCATATTAATTATAATAACACTAATATTGATTATAAAAAACTCATATTAATTATAATAACACTAATATTAATTATAAAAAACTCATATTAATTATAATAACACTAATATTAATTATAAAAAACTCATATTAATTATAATAACACTAATATTAATTATAAAAAACTCATATTAATTATAATAACACTAATATTAATTATACGATGCCTATACGAGACCTATAGGAGACTTATACTATACTATACTATACGATACGATACAACACGATAGGCTTATACAAGACCTATACGAGACTTATACTACACTATATTATACGATACGATACGATGCGATACAACACGATACTATAGGATACGATACGATATGATACGATACAATACAATACGATATTAGACTATTGGATAAGATACAACACTCGTATAGGACTATAGGTGTGGTTTAGGTCCCGTTTAGGCCTATAGGCTTATACAAGACCTATATGGGACCTATACTAGACTTATACTATACACTATACGATACGATACAACACCCGTATACGTCGATAGGCCTATACAAGACCTATAAGGGACCTATACTACACTATATGATACGATAGTATCGTATTGTATTGTATCGTATAGTATGGTATCGTATAGGTCTATACGAGAGCTATACAAGACTTATACTACACTATACGATACAATACGATACGATACGATACTATAGGATATGATACAACGCCCGTATACGTCGATAGGCCTATACAAGACCTATAAGGGACCTATACGAGACCTATACTACACTATATGTTAAAAACAATGTAATATTTCTACGATCGAATATTTTTTAAAGGCCGATCTTGAAAACGGTAAAATATTTTTATAAAAAAATAAAACTTTTCTTAAAAAACAACTCAAATTACCCCACCAAAACACCCATTTTTTTACTCAAAAAACATCACCCTCAAAAAACAATCAAATTACCCTACCAAAACATCCATTTTTCAACAAAAAAAAAACCAACGAGGGGGTCCTAATAATAATGATTTAAAATAAAAAAACTTGTTTTTGTATAAAAGTTTGCTAAAACGATTAATATTGTATAAAATGTTTGTTAAAAAAAAAAAAAAAAAAAAAACCCTTCAAGACGCCCAGTATAGGCCTATACTCAAAAAAACAATCAAATTACCCTACCAAAACATCCATTTTTCAACAAAAAAAAACCAACGAGGGGGTCCTAATAATAATGATTTAAAATAAAAAAACTTGTTTTTGTATAAAAGTTTGCTAAAACGATTAATATTGTATAAAATGTTTGTTAAAAAAAAAAAAAAAAAAAAAACCCTTCAAGACGCCCAGTATAGGCCTATACTCAAAAAAAACAATCAAATTACCCTACCAAAACATCCATTTTTCAACAAAAAAAAACCAACGAGGGGGTCCTAATAATAATGATTTAAAATAAAAAAACTTGTTTTTGTATAAAAGTTTGCTAAAACGATTAATATTGTATAAAATGTTTGTTAAAAAAAAAAAAAAAAAAAAAAAAAAAAAAAAAAAAAACCCTTCAAGACGCCCAGTATAGGCCTATACGAGGCATATAAGGGGCAAAGGGTCCTATACGAGGCCTATACGAAGGGTCCTATACGCCCAGTATAGGCCTATACGAGGCGTCTTGAAGGGGTCAAACCAGAAGTGACATGAGTCAGGCACTGATTTTGATGTAACCCTATACGCCTCGTATAGGCCTATACGAGGCCTATACGAGGCAAAGGGTGTCCAAATAGGCGCAGAGGGTGTCCAAATATCTCCACCCTTACCAAAATGCCCCTACGGTGCATAGTTTAGTTATAAAAGATAAATTTCACATATATGTAGTATCCTACTATTATAACTTATTAAAAATAAGTATTTTACTGAATATAACAGACCTGAAACTCAGATTTATGTTTAAACTCTTTTATAAGCTTTAAAATGACCAAAATGCCCCTACGGGGCATAGTTTGAATTTAAATCCTTTTTGGGCATAATGGAAGGTATCCTACTGATATCACAATATATTTAAGGCATATTAACTTAGGAAACCTGCATATGACTCTTTTGGTTACCCGTAACGCATTATTCGCATTTGGTGCGGTTTATGTAACAAGTTTGCATAAATTAGCCGAAACGGGTCAAACCTTATCGTTTTTATCTCAAAATTCAGAATGTGGTTAGTTTACCCATATTACACAAGTATACAAACTTGTCAGGTCTAAACCACACTCTAATCCGGTCATCGCTTATCGTGAGTTTTGAACCGTATATCTTCCTTTAAAACTAACCGGTCTAAGTTGAGTCTTAATTAAGACTCGTTAGGAATCTAATAGGTTATTAAAAACCTTCGTTCCAGATTAGGAGCCCGGTAAAAGCTACGTGCACTTGCTGTTGTGAATTATACTTGCTCAGGTAAATACTCTTAACTTATTTTCCCTATACGGGCTTGGGATACGGTATTATAATAATACCGCTTGGTCGGGTATGTAGTCATTTAAATCGGATTGTGATTAATGTATTTACATAACCTGTTTTAATCTGTATTATTTGGTGTATGGCCTTTGGGGGTTAAATGACCATGTCCCGGATATCCTTGGCACTATTCAAAGAAATGGCCACGACCTAAGCACGAGGTGTAGGCATACACCTGACAGTTGCATATGTAAAACTGGTAATCCACTTAAAGGAATCAACCTTGTGGGCATTATACCTGTGGCGTGTCAGTTAATCTTAACCGGCTCTTCTAACCGGCTCTGATGGACGACAAATAAGTAAAACTGTATACAAGATTATTTTTAAATAATTGTCCCAAGTTATAAAAGATATTTTGTGCCTTGTGCATTCAAATCAATTTTCTTAAACATTTTCAAAATGAGTCAGTTAATTGTATTTACCAGTGTAAACTGACGTATTTTCCAAAAAGGCTAAGTGCAGGTACTAGACGAAATAGGCTGGCTACTCCTGGCATCATTAATCAAGTCTTGCAAGCTCTAAATGTTAAAGTTTGTTGAACAATAATCTTTTTATCTTTCGATCCGCCTGTGGATCCATTACAGTCCGTTGTGATACTTTGATATTACTAATTATTCGGTTTGTAATGTGATTCACCTTTTGCTTCCGCTGTGCATTTAAAATTGTGTTGTTAGACTATGATGATATCAACTACGTCACGATACTCCCCGCCGGTAATACGTGGAAATATTGGGGTGTGACAGGTTGGTATCAGAGCCAACGTTGAGTGAATTAAATACTAGCCTTTTGTGTTTAATCTCAATGACACTGTATGCACATTCCTCGACTTCCGAGTCTAGACAAAGAACTTAGGACAAATCCAAATTTGTTTTATTTTAATTTTGTCCTTTATTTTCTTTGTTATGTCCTTATTTGTTTTGACAGGTTCAACAAGATGCCACCCAGATTTCATGGAAGAGGTAGAGGCAAGGGGCCACTTGTCGCCCCCAATGATAATGAGGTTGGGCCATCACACCGGCGAACACCATCTGATTCTCTAAGCCGAAGTCCTCAAGAAAACCGGAGGACCCATAGAGAACCTGCAAGGCTCTCAGTCTCGCTGAGCTCCTCACCCTCATACCTAAACTCCTTCGCGCCTCTGATAGACCTAGTACCGGCTCAAAACAATCTTCTTTTCACGTAATATGGCAAGTGATTTCAGTAGATGTGAAAAAGATGTGCGGAAATGGAAATCAGACTTTCAAGAAACAAGACCTACAGAATTATCAAGTTTATATCACTTTGAAACAAAATTGGTTTACAAGGTGATTGTAAGATTATTATCTAATACAAACGAATCTTGAATTCTGTGGGGGAGAGAGCAATGGAGTTTAGATGTATTTGTGAATGCTAAGCTTCAAACTCAGTTTGCTTCTCCTGGTTGAGCCTTCTATTTATAGACGGCTTGTATGAATAAATAATAGTTTATTCATACAATAATTCCTGCAAAAAGTAGCCAATTGACATATTCATTGATTCCAACGTTCAAGTTGGCTTTTTCATCATGATTTCATTTAATGTCAACTTGCTTCGGTAAGTGTGGCAGGACAGAGCCAATTTCAGACAAGTGGGTTATTTCATCAGAAATTCTGTTAAACCACTTCATCAGAAATTCTGATGAACAAATCATCAGAAAATCCTTGATGATCAGAATCGTCAGATACTGATGATATTTCATCAGAAATATCATCAGATCTATCAGAAATGACCTTTTCTGATAATCCAATTCAGCTCTTGATCAACTTGTGATTCTTTGAAGTAGATGCTATGTATTCCGGTTGTCCCACCTGATCTTCTTTTTCTAGTTCGTGATCTTCAGGACTGTGATCTCTTCATAGATCCAGTTGATTGTGTTTTTCTTCAATACTTACAAATAAAGTTTCCAAACAGTTTCCCCCTAAGTATTGTAAGAAAAAGAACTACCTCTATATCAAACATAAACAACTTTCTTTGAAAGAAAAAAAATTCAAAAACAACTAAGTTCAGAAACATTTGAACATAGTCAAACCAACTTAAATCAGACATTGATAAAATATTGTTCATAAACAGGAAATTTAATCTTATTAAATCATTAGTTGATCTTTACTCCACTTCTGTATTTGTCTCCAGGTTTCAGCCTTTTCTTGTAGTCAATTGCCTTTTGAGTTTCTTTGTACATTTCTTTATACCATCCTCTTGCTTCCATCCAATTATCCATGCACTCTTCAATTGTTTTTCTCGGCTTTTCATTGTTCTTTCCCTTCTCTTTGAGCTGCTCTTGTTTTTCATTCATGCAGTTTTTTATATATTTCAGAGTTTGATTTGAATACCTGCATATATCACTGATTCTGAACAGAGCTTTCTCTTTGTTAGCATCTTTGAAGACTACACTCATTTCTGGTTGATCAAAGATTGCTCCAGTTCTTAATGGTTTAGAAGCAATTTCAGCTGGAATTGAAGTGTTTGGAGGTGGTATTAGCACTTTGTTGCTGTACTCAAAATTGATACATCGATCAAAGTCTGCCAGTGCAGCCCTTTTGTATAACTTTGCTCCTGCACTTTTGAGACTTTCAAGGGCTCTTTTGATTATAACTGAATTACCTTTCATTTCATCAATGATATTCTTTATTTTGACTATTCCCAATTGGTGAATATCATCAGCCAGATCTGCATCAGTAACCTTTTGTTGACTGTTGTCTTTTCTAATCAAGGTATACTTGTTTTGTGCTTCATTGCCTAGGATGCCTCCTCCAGTGGTCATTGTATCAATTCTTTCAATTGATACTATTGGATTGGTCAAGTGCTTGTGCAAAATTACCCAACCTCCATTGTTTCTGTTTTCAACAATACCTTTGCTTATTGGAGAGAGTGATCTCTTTGGGTTGTCTTATGGACCTTTCCAATAGTAATTCCTTAGATTTTCTTCAGGGTACATAATTGTGTGCAAATCACCTTTTAGCACTTCCATTTCTCTGATGTTCCCTTCTGAATCTTCTATCATTTCTTTTCTTGGCCTTTTTGAGGAAGTCACTTCATGTTCCATTCTTCTCTTTTCTTTTATATCCATTAGTGTGCTCAACTCTGTTTCTCCTGTGATGGTTGCAGAAACTGGTTGTACTGGAACTTGATCTTTTGGTTGTACCCTTGATGTGTCTGGCTTTGAGACATTTGGTGGAGGACCCATGAGTATTTTCTGTTTATCTTGAGGTGGACCCATGGGTTGCTTCTGTTTTTGAGCTGTTGAAGTTTCTGTTGGTTTGGTTTGACCTTGTTGAACAATTTCTGGTTGTTGTTGAGAAGTTTTTGATCTTCTTGCTTGTCTTTCTTGTGGAATTGGGGCTTTCAGTTCATGAAGATCAATATTTGCTAGTCTGGCAACATTATACTGCAATCTCTTAACTAACAGATGAACATTAGTAAGAGCTTGAGTATTTGTTTCCTCTTGTTTCTTCATTTTCTGTATCTCTTGATTTTCTTGATTTCTTTGTGCAGCTAATTCCATCAACAGTTTCTCAAAAGCCTCAGTCATGCTGCTGTTGTTGGCTCTGAGGAACTGTATTTCTTCAAGAAGCTTCCCTGAACTTGAGCTTTCTCCTGCAGTTGCACCCTCAGCCATCTTTTTCTTGATATCATTCAGTTCCTTGATAGCTTTCTCAATTTTTGATGAGCTTTCTTTGTTTTCTGATGATTTTTGCAATTTGTTGAGAGTTGCAGTATTGTCTTCAGTTTGCTTCTGCACAGCTTTGACAGTTTCTGACAAAAACTTGATCTCTGACTTTTGATTTCTGATTTCTTCTAGTATTAGATCAAGTTTTTCTTCAGTTGCTGTTTTTACAGTAGCAACTTCATCTTCAGGTTCTTTTTGTAATTGTTTAGGTGACATAGACTAATGTTCTTGGGAAATTGGAAAATCAACAGATGTTTCTCTTCTACCACCAGCAGAAAACACATTCTCTTCTGTTTTAAGGTTAAAAGGATTGGACGAATCCAAATTCCTTATATCCTCACCAGAAAATTGAAACAAATTCAAGTTCTGGGTTTCCTCATATCCTTGAACCTTTTCAGGTTCTCCATGAGTTGTTGAGAAACTTTTTGTTTTCTCATCCAGGTTTCCTTGATCAGCAGGCTGATCTCCACCTGTTGTTACTACATTTTCCTCCTTAGAATCTGATTCAGAAAATGAGTCTTTTGTTTTACTCACATCTTGTTTTAAAGAAATAGTTTCTCTAAGTAAGATTTCATGTTTTCCTTGAATTGATTCGTCAGAATCATTCTCAGAATCATAAAATATGTTTATTTTAGACTGTTGTGCACCTGTTTCTCCAAAGTGTGAGGCTTCAGCATGATGTTCTTCAGCCACAGGATTCATATCTATATCTTTATCAGCTAGATGAGGATCAGATTCATTCTGCTGTTCCATTCTTGGTGTGCTAGACTCCTGTGCATCATGCTCCATAGGGAACACTTGTTCAAAAACTCCTTTTCTTTCTGACTTTTTGTTCAACATTTTCAGGTATTCTGCTCTGTATGGTGATTCTTCTGGTATTATACTCATCATTTTTTCTGTCAGAGCAGGAACATCATAATCTGACTTCCAAGACCCTGCAGCATTCCAAGGGTTCATAATTTCTGTCTTCCACATATTTTCTGATGCTGGTATAGCCATGTTTCTTTTCAGAAAAGCATCAGAAATTATGATTGATAGAAATCTTGGAAAGGGTAGATGTGAATCTATTCTACCATCTTTGGTCAGAATTGATCTCCTGATCAGAATAAATATTTCTGCACCATAATTAATGTTCAATCCATTAATTAGACTGAACATGATTGTTAGAATGTTCATATTTATCTAATCTGTACCTCCAATCTTTGACGATAAACACTTGTTCAGAATTTCCATTAAGACTTGCCAGAAGGCAGGTAGCTTGTTTCTCTTTAATTTATTGATTGTTGAAATCTTTGTTTTGTATCCCATTACAACATCAAGTTGTGAGAACATATCTTCTCTTTCTGGTGACTTTTCAAAGTTTTGATGTAAGGGTAGCTCTAGACATTCCCTTATCGTTTCTGGTGAAATTTTAATGAAGATATTTCCCCATACATGTGCTGTTAGCTCAGTTTGACTTGAGATTTTGAGAGTTTTTACAACTTGTTGTATGATTTCTTGTGGTACCTCTCTGGTCTTTGTAAGAGCTTGAGCTAACGGGCATCTTGTTAGGAATTCAATGAGAATTTGACACTTCATATCATATTCTTCGATGTTATCATTCATTGCTTCATTGTTGCTCTTTAATGGAAGAAATTCATCTTCAGTGATGAAAGGAACTGAGTGTTTAACTTGAGGTATGTTGATGTTGACAGCAGCCATTGTGAATTTGGGTTTTTGTGTTTGGAAAAAGGGTTTTAGGGTTTTGAATTTGAAGGTTTGAAGATGAAAGACTCTGTTTTTGAATAAGGTATTTATAGGGTGTAGCGACAGAGATTTTTGAGTGTTTGTCGTGGGTTGTTTGAGTTCAGGGTGATTAATGACACCTTTAAGATGTTTTAATCCTTTAAGGAGACAACCGTTTTTGAAAAACCTTTGATTTATCTCTAATTTAATGTATATCCTTTTAAAGATATTTAGAGACTCCAAAGACTTTGCAGATAAACACTAGTTTCCAACTTGCACCTTTTCTCTATGTGGGACCCCTTTTTAAAAGGTCCAATCAAAACCCTTTGTGTGTTTCCCCAGATATTTCTCATAATGATATATATATATATATATATATATCATCAGAAAAATATATTTTTTTAGATGAGAGGGAATAAGTAGAGTTCTGAGATTTTACTTACATTATAGTCTTGTAGTTCTGAACTCCACACCTTTGTTCTGATATACCAGAGGTATATTGTTTATATAGCTTGTTCCAGTCCTCAGAAAAAAAAATTTAGAAAGAAACTTTTTCTTAAAAATTTGGATTTTTATAAATTCAATTAAATCTGATTAAAAGAATTGTTTTTCTGATGAAATGTTAAACTTTCTGGTTTTTCAAAACAAAATATGATTTTCTGATTTGTTATCAGAATTTTCACAGTTTTCTGGTGAATGATCAATTTTTCTGATTGATCATCAGATTATGAGTTCTACTAACTTCTGTCAGTATTTATGTGTAATTCACCAGATTTTCTTTGCTTTTATCAGTCAAGTTGTGTTTGTTCCCCCTAGATCTATTTACCAAAAAAAATTTAAAACAAACCTGTTGAAAGAAAACATAAAACAAACATGTTAAACGAAAACAAAACATAAAACAAAGAAAACTACTCCTCCTCTAACACATTGAACATGCACTTCACATATAACCAAAGACTGGTTACACGTCCGGTGTGATTCTTTGCTGGCGTCAAGGTGGCTTCACTAATGTTTTCTTGATGTACCAGCTCAGTTCTTGAGTAGCAGCTTCTCACTCCTCCAAAGCCCAGCTGACTAGTGATCACCTTGGTAACAAATCGGGGGTAAATCGAAAGGGTTGTCGGTCGTGGATGTTTGCTTCTAGGTCTCTCATTAGAAACTTATTATAGTTGAACGGTTTTTCTTGTATCACAGCATGCACCACTTCCATCATCCTATTCGACAGCTCATTGAAGTGTCCAATTTTCTTGGAAAAGCAGACAATTAGCTGTGTTTCCAAAAACTGGAAAGGTGGTATAAAACCAGACTTGCTAATGGCCCTTGACGAGTTGAGTGTGTGATAGCCCATTTCAGTCAAGGTTTGTTGCACATTTGATTTTTCAGGAAGTTGGATTTCATGATTATTACCCAGTTTGAGGACATTTCTGATTGTTTCTTCTTTCAGAGTAATTTTTACTCCCATAACCTCACTTTCAATCCACATGGAGGTACCACCAAAAATGATTTGAGAGTTCCACCAGAACTCTTGGAGAAGTTCTGGATATATGGTGACATGTGATGACACAGCAAAGCCTAGAGGACTTCGCATGATCATATTGTACACAAACCTGCAGTCCGCCCATGCAGGTCCTTCCAAGTTGGATCTTAATCTAAGATTGTGAAGTCTGTGAAACGGAAGAGGGAATTTAGTGGCTTTCATCAATTTTGGGTGACCCATTTTTGATAAGGAAAAATGCTGTTGAAAGGCTTTTGAAGAGCTGGTTTTTGTTACAAATGTTCTTTTTATGTTGTTAATATTTATAGGTGAAAGTGATGTTAACAACCAACCTTTTTCTCTTCAATTAAGAAGATATCTATCCCAGTGAATGTAACAGTGAGTGTAACAGTGATTTTGACAGTCTAGTAAGCCCCATGTGTGAGTAAGCATTTAATGACTAGGCATCTATTTTCATAGCTCCTAATGATTCTAGTGCCTACATGTCACATTTAAGTTCCTTATGAAGAAATGACGTTGCATGCAAAAAAAATATGAAATCCAATAAACTGAAAAGATAATGAGACGGTTGATTATTACAGCTGTATGGAACTCCATCAGTATGCATGTTACTTTTCCCCCCTTTTTGTTTTTTTATTTAAAAAATTAAATAACAAAACAAAACAAAAAAAATACACCAAAAATAAATAATTACAATATTTGGAATGTGCATGAGGATGTATTTTTACAAATTATCCTGATGTTTCAAACATAATTTCTGATTTTATATCAGAACTTCTGGTGCTTTTACCAGATATTCTGATATTTCTTCAGAATATCTGATAAACTGTCATTTATTGATAGTTCATCAGATTTTCTTGTGTTCCATCAGATTGATGGATTGTTTTATCAGAAACTAGTTGATTTGTTCTATGAATATCAGAATTTTGATTTTCAACAAGTTGGTTTCCAATTTGTGTTTTTGAGTTTTCTGAGAAATCTTCATCATTTAGATTAACCATGCCTAGTTTGCTGATTAAAAAATTGTGTCTCTTCTCATCAAGAGGTTTTGTAAAGATATCAGCAATTTGATTTTCAGTTGGAACAAAATACATTTCAATGTTACCTTTCTCCACATGATCTTTTATGAAGTGGTATCTGACATCTATGTGTTTGGTTCTTGAGTGATGAACAGGATTTTCAGTTATTGCAATGGCACTCTTTGAATCACATAGAATTGGAATTTTTGTCAGAGTTACTCCATAATCTTTCAGTTGAGTTTGCATCCACAGCACTTGTGAACAGCAACTTACTGCTGCTACATATTCTGATTCTGCTGTTGATGTGGCAACACAGTTTTGTTTCTTGCTCGCCCAACATACCAATTTTTCTCCCAAAAGTTGACAGGCACCAGATGTGTTTTTCCTGTCAATTTTGCACCCTGCATAATCTGCATCTGTGTATGCAATTAATTCAAGGTTTGTATCCTTTGGATACCAGAGACCAATTTCTGATGTGCCTTTGAGATATTTAAAAACCCTTTTTACAGCTTTCAGATGGGATTCTTTAGGATCACATTGATATCTGGCCAGAAAACATGTTGCAAACATGATATCTGGTCTGCTTGCAGTTAAATAAAGCAGTGATCCTATCATCCCTCTATAGGTTTTAATATCAACGCATGTACCATTTTTATCAGAATCTAACTTGTTCCCTGTTGCCATGGGAGTTTTTGAAACAGAGCAGTTTTCAAGTGAGTATTTTTGTAGAATTGTTTTCACATATTTTGATTGACTCAAAAATATTCCATCAATCCTTTGTTTTACCTGTAACCCTAAGAAAAAGGTTAACTCACCCATCATACTCATTTCAAAGTGGCTGGTCATCAATTTTTGAAATTTGTCACAAAATTTTTCATTTGTTGATCCAAATATAATGTCATCAACATATATCTAGACCAGCAAAGTGTGACCTTTGTGTGTTTTGAGAAAAAGAGCGGTGTCAATAGTTCCTTTGGTAAATCCAGAATTGAGTAAGAAGTTTGATAAGGTTTCATACCAGGCTCTAGGAGCTTGCTTCAACCCATACAAAGCTTTGTTTAATCTATAAACATGATTTTGAAATTTTGGATCAACAAAGCCTTCTGGTTGATGCACATAAACTTCTTCCTCAATTTTACCATTCAGAAAAGCTGATTTTACATCCATTTGATAAACTTTTAAATCCTTAGATGCAACATAAGCAAGAAAAATTCTTACAGCTTCTAATCTAGCTACTTGTGCAAAGGTTTCGTCATAATCAATACCTTCTTGTTGACAGTAACCCTTGACCACTAACCTTGCTTTGTTTCTGGTGATTATGCCATTCTCATCAGATTTGTTTCTGAACACCCATTTTGAGCCTATGACAGATTTGTCTTTTGGCTTGGGTACCAGATCCCATACTTTGCTCCTTTCAAATTGATCAAGCTCTTCTTGCATGGCTTGAATCCAGTCTTGGTCATTTAGAGCTTCCTTGACAAATTTGGGTTCTATCTTGCTTCAGAACCCGGAGAATGCACATTCATGTGCAGTGGCAGATCTTGTTTTGACACCATCTGCAGGATTGCCTATGATATCAGAATGAACATGTCCTTTGATCCATCTTAACTTGTTATGAAATGTTGTTGGTTCTGATGGATTTGAAGTTTCCCCCTGTTTAGGTACTACATTTGTCTGAAAAGTATCAGAAATCTGGATTTCTGATGTACTACATACTTGATCTGCAGAGTTAGAACATGAATAATCTTTTGATTTATTTGTGTAGGCATTATCATGTTCTAGGAAATCTTCATTTAATATTTCAAAGATATGTTCATAATTTTCTTGTTTGTCAGAAAAGTTTATTTCTTTTATGTACTCATCAGAAACCTCTGTTTCTGATGAGTCATCGAATGAGACATACAAACTTTCTCTGATGGTCCTGGTGTTGAGAATAAAAACTCTGTATGCTTTTGAGGACAAAGAGTAACCAAGAAAAATGCCTTTTTCTGCTTTTCTGTCAAATTTTTCAAGGCTTTCAAAATCATTAAAAACAAAACATCTACAACCAAATGTATGCAAAAATTTTATACTAGGTATTCTTCCATTTATAATATTGTAAGGTGTTTTGTTGTGCCTTTTGTTGATTATGGATCTGTTTTGTGTAAAACATGCACTTGCTATAGCTTCTGCCCAAAAGTGAGTGGGCAATTTAGCATAAGCTAGCATGGTTCTTGCAGCTTCTACCAAGGTCCTATTCCTTCTTTCAACCACACCATTCTGTTGTGGTGTTCTTGGAGCAGAAAAATCATGAGAGATTCCTTTACTTACTAAGAAATTCTCAATTTTTTCATTTTTAAATTCTGTTCCATTGTCTGATCTGATCCTTCTTACTGTTAGTTTTAACAGATTTTCAATTTTCTTAATAAAATTAATGATCAGATCAGGAGTTTCACTTTTCTTTCTCAAAAATTCTACCCATGTGTACCTGGAGAAATCATCCACTATTACTAGTATGTATTTCTTTCCAGAAAAACTTTATGTACTTATGGGTCCACACAAATCCATGTGTAACAGTTCCAAATTTTGTGAAATAGAAGACTCAGAAATTGATTTGTGTGAGCTTCTTTTGGATTTTCCCATTTCACATGCTTCACAAATTTTATCCTTCTTAGAGGATATCAAAGGTAATCCTTTTACCAGACCTTTGCTTGCTAATTTGCTTAGGTTTTTGAAATTTAAATGAGCAAGCCTTTTGTGCCATAACCAACTACTACCCTTGTTATGTTTTGAAAATAAACACAGTTTTGGATGTTCACTTTCTTCTTTGAAGTCAAAATAGTAGATTGATTTTCTTATCCTTTTCCCACTTAAATAAATTTTGTTATCATCTATACCTATTAACAAGCATTTTTCTGGTAAAAAGGTTACCTGAAAACCTTTGTCACAGAATTGACCACAACTCAGCAAATTATACTTTAAGCCTTCAACATAGGCTACTTTCTCTATGGTCAAACATCCATATTTTATGCAACCATATCCCATTATCCTCCCTTTCACTCCATTTCCAAAATTTACCATTCTACCCAGCTTTGAAACAAAGTTGTTGAGTAAGCTCCTGTCCCCAGTCATGTGCTTGGAGCTTCCTGAGTCGCAGTACCAGATCTGCTGCACATGATGGTCCTGAAATGAAATGATTAGAGGGTTTTTGGTACCCAGGCATGCTTGGGTACTGTTTCTGATGAAATTTGAAACATTTTATTTTTATTTCTTCTTGGTTTTGCATCAGAAACTCTGTTACATGCTGAGCCATTAACAGATTTTACATTTTTCTTTTGAAGATGGTGTTGGACAAGCTTCCGTATGTCAACACACATACAAGAGTTATCAGAATTTTCTGATAGTTCTTTTTGTGATGGAATTATTGGATAATTTTGAAAAGATGAGTGAACTGCTTCTGGAATTTTTACAAATTCTTGACTGTATTCACTCTTGTTTGTTTTGAAGTTTGGTTTGTCAAAAGAATATTCAGAACAGATTGATTTGCAAGATTCAGATTCAGATACTAAATTATCAGAAATCTGATGAGTTGTTTTTACAAAGATAGTGGGTTTATTTCTATTTGAACTTGTAGTACTTGTATAGCCTAAACCCTCTCCTTTGTTCTTTGGTGTGGACTCAATAAAATTTATGAATTCTTTAGCCTGTTGAAAACCTCTTACGTTGATTTCTTTGTCATTGATTTTCTTGTAAAGATCTTTTCTTTCATTTTCATAAAACTCAATTTTTGCTCTTTGATCTAAACTGTCCTCTATAAGATGTTGGTTTTCAAGAATGATTTTATTCAAAGTCCTTTGCAACTCATCAGATTTTCTAATATCTGATTTATGTTTTTCTTGCAGATTTAGAAAATCTGACATGAGCTTGTTTAGTTTGTGTTCAAGATCAAGATTGTCTAAATTTACCTTTTGTTCTGAAGTTTCTGGTAGTACTTCAGAGAGTGCCATGAGGCAAAAATTTGCCAACTCTTCTTCTTCATCATCAGAAGAATCATCAGATAACCATGTATCTGTTCCAGCAATTAAGCTTACTTGTTGCTGCTTCTTTGCTTCTTCAAGCTTTTTCTCATAATAGGCAACATCCTTCAGCTTTTTGGTCTTGCATTCTGATGCATAGTGACCTCTTTGCTTGCACTTGTAACACACAACTTCAGCCTTCCCTTTATCCTTAGATCTAAACTCTTCTTTAGATCTTCCATCCATCCTTCCTTTGTCACTCCTCTGGTATCTCTGGTTACCTCCCCTCAACCTCTGCTCAAATGTTTTGGTGAGCAGTGCTATTGCTTCAGCAAAAGCTGAAAAGTCTGATGATGCATCAGAAGTTTCAAGATTTTGACTGTTTGAAGGTTGTGGATCATTTGTTGTTGTTGATCTTTGTGAGTTGGAGATTAGAGCTAAAGATCCCCCTCTTTGAATGGTTTCTTCAAATATTTCTTCCTCCCTGGGGATCAAGATGCTGTATAAGTCATGAAGACTCATGTTTCCTAGTTCTAAGGTTGATGATAAAGTCATGGTTAGACTTCTCCATTCTCTAGGAAGGGCATCAAGAAATTTTATGTTTCTTTCATCGTTTGATTTTGTTATACCAAATTTCTTTAGCTCGTTTAAAAGTTTTGTAAATCTTTGATATGCGTCATTTAGCCTTTCATTTGGCAAACTTTTAAACCTTTCATAAGATGAGACATTATTTGTTCTCTTGTTTCTTCTCATCCTTTCTCCTCCTTCACAAAGGTTTTCCAACTGATCCCATATTTCCTTAGCTGATGCACATGCATCAACTTGTGAAAATATGTCATTGGGGATGGCCATAATTAAAAGTGACTTAGCCCTTTCATCCCCAGCCACCAGTTCCTTGTCTTCCGCACTCCAGTTTATTTCACTTTTAGGAGCGCGGAAGGCAGGGATTGCTGGTGATTGGTCAGTTGCTGGAATAGCAGGTATATCAGTCATTGGTGTATGTGGACCCCTTTCAATGGATTGAAACAGAGCTCGGTCATGACCATTAAGGAAATTGACCATCCTGATTTTCCACTGAGGGTATTATTCTCTGACCAGAGTCGGAGGTTTAGACATAGAACCAATGTTAAAAGTATTATTCCAGGATTGAAAGCTGGCCATATTTAGAGAAAAGAAGATGAGCGGTCCCGACAAGTGGGTTATTTCATCAGAAATTCTGATAAACCACTTCATCAGAAATTCTGATGAACAAATCATCAGAAAATCCTTGATGATCAGAATCGTCAGATACTGATGATATTTCATCAGAAATATCATCAGATCTATCAGAAATTACCTTTTCTGATAATCCAATTCAGCTCTTGATCAACTTGTGATTCTTTGAAGTAGATGCTATGTATTCCGGTTGTCCCATCTGATCTTCTTTTTCTAGTTCGTGATCTTCAGGACTGTGATCTCTTCATAGATCCAGTTGATTGTGTTTTTCTTCAATACTTACAAATAAAGTTTCCTAACAGCCTCAGTCTGAAAACGAACCCCATAACTCCCACCATTCTTATATACCTCTCCAAGGCCATAACTCACCCTTCAACGACCCAACGCCCTATTTTCAGAGCCGGTTCAACCCGGCAAACCTTATTGAAGAACCAATGGGTTATAACCCGTTGGGACCAGAAGACCATTTCTCCATGGATATGGAGGAAGATCCGGAACCTGCCCAACCACCGACCGGGACGCCCACTCACCCCATCGAGATTTCGGATGGGTCACCTTTTCTCGGATCACCTTATAGCGGTCCCGACAACTATGAGGCGAGGTTTAACCAGATCTACTGGGTGTTTACTCCCAGTTACCACAACTCACTGTAGCAGCAGCAGCCACAGCAGGATCCCTCCGAGGATTCCCGTTTTGTAGCGGTCACTCCGCCACCACCACAAGTGCAACAACAGCCTCCGGAGCCACCGAGGCGTAGGAGATCAACCGCACGGATGTCCGTGCGAGGGGGAGTTCGCATCAGCACCCCTCAACCATCTAGTGGCAGTCATTATCCGCCACCTATGAACCTATGGGGAGCACCAAAAGTTGAAACAATGGCCGTTCATAGGTCCCATCAAATTGTAGCAATTCAACTCAACGTTACCTTGGTTAGGGTTTCCTCCAGATGAATCTCCCTGACCGTTTCGACCAGTACCTCCTGAGCCTCCACTTTGCTCAGCACGGTTCGCCTCGTACTGGGCGAGAGTGTCACATCCCAACTGATGGCGAAAACATCGAGATGAGACGAACAAATTGCTCAAAACATCATAACACTATGTGACAATATAAATTAAATTGGATTTCATAAATTGCTAAAGTATAATACAAGAAATCAACATAAACAACATTGTTTCGAATGTACAACAACAAAATAATTTAATCTAGGTGTGTTTCTAAGTCCACTTAAATCTTGTTTCTTCACTTAGCATCATCCTGTCTATCATCCTGCAACATGTATTAAAATGCAATCAACAAAAAGTTGGCGAGTATACAAGTTTGATACATTGTATAACATAGAATAAAATTGTTTAACGTGCTCGTATCCAACATGAACAACAATATGCAAGTTACTAGTATGCTGAGATTGTGTAACAATATGTTCAAACCCAAGAATCCAATGCGTTAAAATAGCCTATCCCAAAGTATCGCGGGAGGTAACATGTTTAACTTAACAATACCCCAAGTCTCATGGGCGGTGCATTACTCCTATAGCGCTATAATTGTTAAGGCGGGCTAGCAAAGTTAATGAGCATATATCAACACAAATAGTTTACGTAGCATACGAGATTAACAAGCATCAAATTATTCAAGTTTCACTCCCAATAGTCTAGCGGGAGATTAACATGTTTCAATATGGATAGAGTGTGATTCAAATAGTTTCAAGTGTTTTCGTGGTTTTACATATAATACATGTTGCACCCAAAAGTGTTTTAAAAGTAAAAATGGGTTCGAGTATACTCACAAAAATGCATATGCTTTCCGATTATCCAAAGTGACAAAGTTGTTGAGACTAGAAAGTTGAGTGTGTTCGATTTGGAGTTTAAGAGGTGTTTACATATGGTTCTAGGGATTTGGAGTTTAAATAACATGAAAATAAACATACGAAAATAATCGTCTAACACCTATGACACTTGTTCTTGACACAATGAAACTCTAAAAGAGTTTAAATGTTTTCATGGAACAAGGTTCCATTAGAACCGTGACAAGTTGTCAAGGCCTAAGATGATACAATCTACTAGCTTGACAAATGTCCATTAGTTCATCACCAAGAGTTCGATTATTTGGTTGTTACATAAGTATTACATAGTGTATATTACATCATATATGTCAAGCATGAGGTAGAAGATTAAAGTCTTCATTTAGGCACCTCTAAGTGTCATATAATTCATGCATGAGGTAGGAAGAACAAGCTTCCATTTAGGCACCTCTATTGTTCACCACTACACTTGTTGTTATAAACAACAAGGAAGGTCATGAACTTACAAGAATAATGAAATACAACATCTAATCTATGAGAAAAACATCAAGAAGTGTGTGGATTTTTATGAAAGATAGCCCAAGCTAGTCTAACAATCACATATTCATCAAGCTTCAAGCTTGACACTTCTTGTGGGTAAAACTTTAACCAAAACAGAATGTTTGTGAGGTTTTAACCTCTTATTTAACATTTCTCAGCCTTGTTTTTAAGCCTAACTAACCATAGATGAGGTTATAAGCATTAGGACATAGGTTTGAGATGAGTTAGACTCAAGTTCATCTAAGATTAACAATGCTTTAGATGAAAACAGAAAAGTCAGTCAACTTTGGAGCCTTTTTGGTGACGTTCCAGGGCCTGGTTTTCCATGGAAAACCAATGGAAACGTTGCTAAGGTCAAACCAAAGAAGTAGGAAAAAGAATCGAGTGAATCGGATAAGAAATGAGTGAGTTATGCATATTTTTGTAAGAAGGTATGAATCTGCTCGAATCTTCAAGTTACCAGCTGATTAGAGGGATTTTGAGAGTGATTAGAGTGATTTGAGAGTGTTTAGGAAAGTGAAAAATTCTTGGATAGTGCTTGGTATTTATAGGGAAGGTTTAGGTTAGTTGGTGGTTGGATAATAATTGTTAAAACATGTTTAAAATTTGAAATAAACACAAAAATTGCGCTAAAACAGACCTGCTGGAGGGTCTGGTCGTGTTGATCAGGCTGTTTAAACGAGTCCTTAAATGATTTTTTGGTCCGGTTTTTTTCAATAAAAAGGCTGTAGCGCAGCGGTTAAGTGTGCGTGGGTGTCAAGGTGTTGACCCGGGTTCGAGTCCCGCGGTCTGCATTTTTTGTTTCTTTTTTTTTATTATTGATTTAAGACTTTGAACTTTCAGCAATAACACAAATCAGTCCCGGGACTTTAATTAACTATGTTTTATTGTTTTAAAAGAACTAACTTTGTATTTTAAACTAACCAAGTTAGTTTATATTTATTAACTTTATAATCTAATGAAACTAACTAGATTATTAATAAAAAATATACTTTTAAATAACAAAATTAATTAATTTAATTAGTTTAAATAATTTGAATAATGACCATATTTATAATGAATAAAAATCTTTAAACGATTATTTATTTCACGAAGCTTTCGAGTTTCTAGAATTAGGATCCGAATCTCATTATTTTAAGAGTTTTAACTAGTATCAAGTGTCGATAAATATAGAATCAAGTATCCAAGAATAATATTTCGTTCAAACGAGAATTGATTAACAGTTACACATAGGACTAACTATGAATATACACACACGATAATAAAAGATAGCTTCGTTTTCATTATGATCAAGAGTCTCGAATTACAAATGAAACGAAAATAGATTACAAAGAGAGTACACGTGTCTAAATATGGAAAGTACAACACGTCTTGCTAAAATAAGAAATTGCGAAAATGCGGAGCGTTACAGTCTCCACTCCTTAAGGAAATTTCGTCCCGAAATTTATTCTAGAGGAAGACTTGAAGAGTTTTGGCAAAAGGTGATTATTTAAAACTGAGACTTGAAAATTTCGAAATGTAAAAAGTAAGAAATTTTCGAAGAACGACAAGATACATTTGTAAAGGAGTTCGTTTGTCTAAATTGATTTGAGGTACCAAACATAATTGAAAACGTAAGGGTGTGTATATGGTTTAAGCGAGTTTAAACAAGTTTGAAAATCTCAATTGGATATGTATTTAAAATGCGTCGCATTAGGAAGGGGAATCTTGTGTGAAACGGTTTGTATTTTGATGAAAGTGGGGTAGCTTGCATAGGAAGTTTTTTTTAAGGGTAGTATAAAGTCGCACATTTGTAAAAGTTGTTTATTGAGAGGAACGAGAGGGTTTGGTAAATAAAGTGATAACGGTCTATTAAGTATGTTTACACAAGAATAAAGAATAGAAAGATGGTTTTAAAGGTAAAGAGATAAGTTAGGATTCGAACGTTTAAACAGGCTTGAGGTTCGTATTGAAGAAAAGAATAATAGAGAATAATGAGAGTGTGGAAGTGAACGAGTGACTCTTAATGAACGCAAGTATAAGGATGACATAAGTATTGGATAGACGAAAGTAGTGTGCTAACAATGAAGTCACGTTGTGGATAATCGGATAAAATGCGTTTGTGAGTTGTTTAAAGTTTGTATTAGGTCCAAAAAGGTCTGCAAAACACCGAATTTCTCATGGCACGTTTTACGAAAGTTTGATAATGTGGCGGAAACACTTATATATAGGATGTACCAGCAGCGTATCCACCATGTTTCGATCATGTTACGTCCGTTTCGTTATTCGGTGCAATGTTACGTTCTGTGTCTTACCATACGCAGTAGTACACTCTATGGTTCTCAATCGCCTATCATCATAATCCCGTGTGCACCCGCGATTATATTGATTGTCGCATGATCCGCATAGCTTGTACTAGTTGCGTATGAATTAAGGTATACATAAATTTTGAACATAAGATTATGTGTGTAAAGAAATGTAGCATATTAGCATGTTTGCGTTCCCAAATAGTATATGATCAACGTTAGCGAATCCCTCGTTTTTTGCTCGCGTATAGGTGCGAGTGTATAAACTTTGAGTAAAAAGCATGAACATAGTATGAGTTTAGATATGAACACGCATGTGAGCATAAACACAAAACACATGTCGAGAGTATAAGCACAAGTATAACGTGTATAAAAAGCGAGTATAAATGTGAGTACAGATTTGAGAATGAACGAGTGAACGTGAGTATAATCATAAATCGTATAAATGAGAGTATAAACACAAGTACAAGTATAACAGAAATCGTATAAACGTGAGTATAAATGCGAGTACGAGTATAACATAAATCGTATGAATGAGAGTATGAATGCGAGTATAAATATGAACACGAATATGAGTATAAATATAAACACAAATTGCGTGAGTATGAATACGTATATAAATATAAGTATAAGTATAGGATGCATGAGCAAGAATATGAACGTGAATATAAGTGTAAAACATGGATGTTCGAGTATGAATAGACTGTATGAGTATGAATATAAGTGTAGGATTAATTATATAAGTAAGTACATGGTGTATGAACGTGAAGATAAATGTAAGCATAATTGAATATATATGAGTAACACATGATTATGAATATTAGTGTAACCATAACTGTATAATTGTAGGTGTAGGTGAAGTGTATGAGATGAATGTGAGTATGACTATAGGTGTAAAACATGTTTAAGTATGAAAAATGTATGAGTGGAAATATGAATGTGAACATTAGTATAAGCGTAAGCAAGGGGAAATGAATATAGGTACCAACGTATAATGCATGAGTGTGTATATGGGTATGAATATAGATACAAACGAAATTGTATAAGTGTGGTTATAAACTTAAATGTATGAATTTTGAATTATAAACATAAATGTGTAAGTACGAATATAAGTGTATACATAAAATGTATAAATATGAGTGTAAGAAATAATGACTTTGCTTGTAACATTAATCGAAATTTACGAATTAAAGCACGTAAAAGATTAAGAAGGTCTGAGTAAGAAAGAGAAGAAATGAGTGGTATGCGTGAGATTGTTGTGAGATATTGACTAAGACGTGTAAAATGATGTGTGCGTGTAGTCGCTGGAGCAAAATTGAATCAAAATAGATGTCACACCCCAAATTCCACGTGTCACCGGTGGGCCCGGTGGGGAGTATCGTGACGTAGTTGATATCATTATAGTCAAACAACACAATATATAAATGCACAGCGGAAGCAAAAGATAAATATATTACAATCCGAATATAAAGTAATATCAGAGTATTACAACGGAAAGTAAAAGATCCACAGGCGGATCGAATAATCATAATCATTGTTCAACAGACTTTAGACGCCTAGGACTTGTAAGATTCCTTATAATCGCCCTGAGCTTCCAGCCAATTACGTTCAGTACCTGTCACTTAACCTTTTGGAAAAATACGTCAGTTTTCACTGGTAAATACAATTTAACTGACTCATTTTGAAAAGAGTTTGAAAATTGATTTGAGTGCAAACGGCACAAAATATCTTGACACAGTGATTAAAATGCACAGAGGCAAAATTAATCTTTTATAACTTGGGACAATTTTGTTAATAAAAATCTTGTATCCGATTTACATGTTTGTCCAACATTTAGGGCCGGTGATCATACAATACAATACAATACGAGCCGGACAAGATTAATCGACACACCACAAATATAATCTCACAAGAAGTTACCCTTACGAGTGAGTATACGTTTTACATATGCAACAGGAGGTGTTTTGTCTACACCTTGTGCTTACGTCGTGGCCATTCACTTTTTAAAATGAGCCAAGGATATCCAGGACACGGTCATTAACCCCCAATGTTATTTGTTATCAAGCAATACGAATTAAAACGGGATTATGCAATTCAATCATCTCCGATTAAAAGGTTTCTACACCCGACCAAGCGGTATTTTTATAATACCGTATCCCAAGCCCGTATAAGGGAAAATAAGTTAAAAAGTATTTACCTGAGCTAGCTCCTGTCTTAATTAATAAGAATTTAATAACTCAGCCGTATTTGCTTAAGTAAGCGTAGGTACCATTTACCGGAAGGCTCTAGTCTGGAATGATGACATAAATAATCAATTAGAATGCTAACGGGTCTTTAATTAAGCCAAGGCTTAGACCGGTTAGTCTTAAGGAAATATACGGTTCAAACGCACGATTTAGCGAAGACCGGATAGAATGTGATTTAGACCCGACAAGTTTGAAGACTTGTATAATATGGGTATACTAAACACATTCTGGATTTGGAGACAAAAATGATAAAGTTTGACTCGCTTCGGCTAATTTAAATGAACTAGTCACATAAGCCGATCCGAACGCGACAAGTGCGTAACGAGTAACCAAAAGAGTCATATACAGGTTTCCTAAGTTAATATGCCTTTAATATGTTGTGATATCAGTAGGATATCTTCTATTATGCCCAAAACGAGTTAAATCTCGAAATAAGCCCCGTAGGGGCATTTTGGTCATTTTAACGATTATAAAAGAGTTTAAATATCATTCTGAATTACCGGTCTGATTAAATCAGTAATTACACTTAATTTAATAAGTCATAACAGTAGGGTATGACCTATACGTAAAATTTATCATTTAAAACCAAACTATGCACCTTAGGGGCATTTTGGTAATTTCACTTAGGCTTAAAAGGTTAAAACCGGAAACCTGAGTTTATAAACTTTTACTTACTGTTATTATATAAAAATATACTAAAAATATCAGTAGGTATCAACCTTATGTGTTTAATATAGTTTGAGTACATACTATGCGTTAGAAACGCTTAAAAAGACGATTTGGGCCATTTCCGGGTTTTTAAAAGAAAGCTGATAATTTTATAATTCCAGAAGGCTCAAAATATTTTATTTATCAACTAAAATCAGTAGAAAAAGGTTTGGGGTCAAAAGGATTTGTAAAACTCATTTTATAGCCCAAAAGGGCAAAACCGACAATAACCGATTTAAGGCTAAAACTCTATGATTCAATCAGTTTAAAAATTATTAAAAATCCTTATAAATCCCAAAATATTATATAACAATAGTAGGTATAAACTTTGATGTAAAATTTAGGTTTTGATAGGCGTTATGCTCATAACGCCGTTTATTTAATAATAACCGTCTTATTTGCGATATTGAGCATAACTCACAATCTAGACCTCGGATTGATGTCAAACTTTTGGTGCAAGTTTATAAATCAGTAACAAATGATTCTACTCTTTTACTTTTTCAAAAATCGCGTTTTATATTAAAAAGGGCAAAATAGTCAACTTTAGGCATAATCGGGAACATGCATATGAATCGGTTAAACATGGAACCAAGATGTAAAATTCCAGAGGGTTGTACATACATGAAACTTGGCCCAAAATATGCTCTAATGCAGATCTTAACATGCATGCACGGATCAGAACTGAAAGTCAAAGGAAAAGTCAATTTATGTGACTTTCAGTTCCGATTCGGGTTTAAACAGAAAATTGTCGAGTTGATCATGTTGAAACACATTCTTACATTAATTATAAAGTTGTTTTGATGATCAAACAGGTTGCATGTACCCTATATTGCTAATCATGCTTAAATTTGTAAATAACAATTATGTTGACTTTTTAAGAAAGGCTTTGACTCGACAATTAACATGCTTAGACTGTAAATCTGAACATACCCTTTTTAGGGTTTGTTACGCACATAAATACCAACATGTGGGTACTTTCAATTCGAGAAAATACTGAGCGCATCTCGTTTAATCACAAAGTCAAACTAGTTTTACGACGGATTGACTTTTGGTGAATATACCAAGCTAGAACGAATTTGAAAAGGATTTGAACACTTACAATAGTCCTAATAGAGCTTAGATATCACTAGGAAGTAGCCTTGATGCTCAGAATGCTCCAGGAAAGGTCTTGTGAATTTTTGAAGTTTCAAGTGTTCTTGAATGTTGCAACTATGATGATCTTTTAGCAAGTTTGATCTGAATTGAGGCTTCCACAGGGGTTATAAGGAGTGAAACAAGGTCCCAAATTGCATGAAATCTCATTGGTGGAGGCCTTGAGTCGGTTATAGCTGTAAACAACTCACAAAACAGATCTGACTGGCAGCTGTAGGTAATATTTCCCAGATACAGGCCTAGCGCACCGTTAGGCTTCTGAGGTAGCGGTGCGCTAGCCTCATCAGATGACAAAGTTTTGTTTCTTGTTTTGCAATTCAGTCCTTGGTCTTTTGTAATGTGGTTTTGGCTAATTATCTTGCACTTTTGACCCTCAAGTCTGATTGTTAAGGGCCTTGGGACATTTACAAACATGGTAAAGTCCTCGGTTAACTTTGCGCTTACCCGAAAAGTCTCGAAACTTAACGTTGACGCATTTAACCCTTCGTGTACGGTTTTGATCACAACTTTCTCATACGTTCACGAAACTTTATGAAATTTTTACCACATCATCTAGTGAGTATATTTTATCATTACAAAGCTTCGGGTTTGCCAAAGGATCACTCAGAGGTATACTTTCAACATGTTGACACATTTAGCCCCTGTAGTTTGTAATTCCTCACTTTCTTTCATTTCCCGTTTCGTATGATCCATAATCTATCCGTTTAAGGTTATAAACACCATGTAGGGTTATTGTAGAGCTTATTTATTCATTGTTGACACTTTGGACTCTTACAGTCACACAGTTTCACTGTATGTCAACTTTAGTCCCTCTAAAGTACGTTTTCACATATTCAAAGCCCATGACACGTGTCAAAACATTATTGGACGTAAATTTTCGAGGTGTTACATCCTCACCCCCTTAAAAGAAATCTCGACCTTGAGATTTGCTTAAAGTAAAGGGAGTACTTTCTGTCCTATATTGAACTTAACCTTCCTTAGTACATTTGGGCCTCTATGGCACTCCAGCTGACCTCTATAATAGGTCATGTATCCTTTTGGAGCTTCTTAACCTGTCGATCCTTAATCGACACAGGTTGCTCGTTATATCAAAATCTGCATATCAATATGTGATAATGCTTCTTGACTTATTGGTGAAACATATCCCCAATTCATTAGTATGCAGTGCATTGTATGCTCCGCCAAGCTCCTTAAGTAGGTTTTAGCTTATAAGCTATTTGATCCTGATACATTCGATTCCTTCGAATGATTTGATATATTCAGAGCTCAACTAGTCTGATAATTTACAAATTTGCACGCCCTTCCAGGGTGATATCTTTTGTTGATCCTTATTTCTTAACAAGAACTTAGGAGGGTTGCTAACTACATTAATCTTTGGTTTTCTGCCAAATAATGGCAACTTACAATCGATTATGGATTTGTTTGATCTTATCCGTTTTTTCCAATGCAACTCTTAGATCCTGACGATTGGACTTACCAATCTTTTGTCTTAATAGATGTTTAACATTCCATCTATACAAGGTTTCCAGAAGAGCAGCCTTGATACTTATATAACAACTATTATAGGAAAGCTAAATTTAAGGTGAGATGGTTATTCCAACCATTGCTTAAAACTAATCTTAAGGAATTAGCTAATCCTTGCCGTTAGTTGAACAAATCGACGATCCTGGGCAGCTAATGATAATTCTTAATTGTTGCCTAATTCGGGTTGCGGTAATCAATGCACAAGCAAAATGAACCGTCTTCCTTAATTAATTATACCGAATTCTTAGAATATTGAGTTAGGCTATATGAACCTATATCTTAAATTTACTTAATCAGGGTCTCTATCCTTCCAATGATGGTACTAGCCGTCTTGGAGATTTCATAATGATGCAGTCCCAAAATGGGATATAGATCTTAATTCTACTAGCCTCGCAGGAGGTAAACAGGGTATTCTTAGTGGGGGATACTTAGGTATAACGAGATTACAGAGATTTTCCAAATCTCAGGCTCTAATTCTTCCATTGATGTCAGTGTCAGATAATGACACATTCTTCTTACAAATGCAAGGATGTCCTCAGCAGAGATACTTATAAGGACATTTTATATCGGATATCTCCCTTGAATGCTACTAGTCGTCTTTGGTACAATATGACCATTGGGATATCTTAGGGGTTCCATGCATTAAACCTCCATACTGATCAGGCATGGAAGTAATCTATGGGACTCACTAGGATACGCCGATCCTCATATGGCACTTTTATCAAACATAGTTTGGCATTCGCAGGCGATAGAAAACAATGAGAAAAATAATAAATAAAATAAAATAATATATATTGTCGTACTCTTTCTGGGGTAGAGTACTCCAGATTCTTATGAAAGGATTATTTCCGAAGATGGGAGAGAGGTCATTGAAGATTCCATTGGTAAATTATACCTCATTTTTTTATATCTGAAGTTCTTATGAATGTAATCAAAAGTTTGCTAGGCTTAGTTTATGAAGGATTTATTGGTGTCTGAATCAAAATAAAAACTCTTAGCATTCATATCGTTGATAAGTGTTAAGGGAGGTACCTGGTGCCATTATTCATGAACTAGTCCAGGCATTTTAGGCGCTTTCAATCTTAGGCTTTTCTTCCTTAGCCGTCTTTCCTTTGACAGATTAAGGGCACGTGGTCTTGATGTGGCCTTTCTCATAACAGCCGAAGCAGACTGCATCCTTCATGTACTTGCAGTCCAACGTTTTATGATCCCTCGATTTGCAGATCCCACAAACCCTCGGCCGCGATCGGGATTTTGGTTCGAACCTGCACTTCCCATAATGGCGCTTCTTGCAAATCTCGCATACAGGTTTCTGGTTGGACTTTTGTTTATTCTTTTTCTTAGAGCTCTGGGAGTTATCTTCCTCCCTTTTCCTCTTTAGTTCATCCCTTGCCTTAGAGGTATGGACGAGATCCTTCTTGTGAGTAAGGACGTGTGGTCTTGGATGAGACTTGGAGCAAATAGCATTGGGCTCCCTGAACTTTTTCACGGCCTTCTTCACAGCTTTTCCAACAGTTGCGTCTATCATAGTTTGAAGGACATCATTGGAAATTCTAAGGTTCACAATTGTAGTATCATTGGCATGCGTCGCATCATCCATAGCACGATCAACGGCTGTCTTATCTGAGTTCGCCATACTTGATATTGGTTCCTAATATTGATAAAACAATTGCTTAATTGCAATCCGACAACCGCTATTCACCATCCTGGCAATTTATCATATACTATCCATGGTACCATTAGACCATAGGCCAATATAACATGAATATTCTTAATGAACATTGTTTAGATATGTATACTTATAGATTTTTACTTAGCCTAGGCCATGAAAGACCATCGAGGGCATTTAGGGTCTGGACCTAGTCCATCACCTTTTTGACAGGGGATTGAAATGTCACAACTGTCTTTATTATATTGATGAAGTTGGATAGCTTGAAAGCTTGCCATAAGGATATTAGAAAAGAGTGGTTCCTAATAGATATAAAATATCTTTCTAAGGTTCGTCGGAGCATTCTCCAAGGTATCATCGGCCAATTTCTACCTCACGTCAAATGGCCGGAGTTTAAATCAGGCGAAGACAACAGTCTTTAACATTTATCGTTCATTAAAGAATCATATGTGCCAGCATAAAGAAAAATAATTTATGCATAAATTTCCTGATAAGGAAAAGTACCTGCTATATGGTTAGCATTCTGTACCACCTCGCGGGCGTTCCTCTGGAAGACTCATGCTTTTGTTTTTCTTGGCCTTTCTCGGCTTCTTTAAAATCTTTGGGCAGTTAGTCTTGATATGCCCTTCCTCGTTACAATTGTGATAGATCGCGTTCTTCAACTCCTTGCAATCTAAAGTCTTGTGACCCTTGGTTTTGCAAATTCCACACAGTTTGGCACCTGGGTCAATTGTACACTTCCCAGTATGTTGCTTTTTGCAGTTACTGCACTTGGGTCTGTTATTAGACTGACTCGAGTTTTTCCTAAACTCGGAATCCTTTTTGTTCCTTAAGCTTCCCTTTTTCTTCTTGTCAGATCGATGAGAGTTCTCCTCCTCTCTTTCTCTTTTTCCTTCACCAGAAGCCTTAATAGACTTATTTCTGATTGCATCTAAAGTGAGAGATAAGGATAAGTCCACTGCGGACCTATAAGTGGTTGGCCTAGATGCTTTAACATTCCCCTTTATCTCTGGTGCTAGGCCTCCAATAAAACGCGCTATGCGTTTAGGTTCAGGGGTGACTAAATAAGGAACTAGGCGGGACATAGTGTTAAAACTTGTCACGTATGCCTGGCAATCTAAATCCTTCATGACTAGAGTCAAGAAGTCTGATTCTATCTCTTCTACCTCATGCTGAGGGCAAAAATTTTCCTTGACTAATTCAACAAATTGATCCCAAGATAAGTTGTAGAGTAGGACCTTTCCCGTGGCTTGGAGCAATGATCTCCACCATGCCAACGCTTCCCCTTTGAACGATTGTGAAACAAATTTCACAACGTCTTGCTTCGTACAACCGCTGATGTCAACAACAGCGTCCATCTCCTCGAGCCACGTCATGCAATCGATGGCTCCTTTTTCTCCTGTAAAGTCTCTGGGCTTGCAGGAGACAAAATATTTATAAGTGCAGGTCTTAACTGGTGCCTCTTGGTGAAGCACGACTTGACTAGACGAATCACTCCTTCGGTGTGACGGGTTATGAACACCGTCTTCCTCTGACTCATGTGATTTAGGAGGGGGCTTAATACGAGCCACAGATAGAGTCTTAAAGTGGGTATCATTTGATTCATGACACTGACTGTCAAGAGCTTGAGTAACAGCACTATTTATTAGCGCCTGCAGTTCCGCTTCAGTCATGCTAATTCTGGTAACATCATTGTTCTTCTTCGGGTGGCTGTTGGCCTCCTCCGATCCAGCCATGTAGCTCGATTGCTACATAAATATTGACAATGATTTATTCAGAGGATATTATGGGATCCCCATTTTTGACGATTCATCAACCATGGTAATATAAACCATATTGGTTAATTTGTTAGTTATTTTAAATTAGTAGTCTCCATTATAATTTATCCTAGTTATAAAACGTTAAGGATATTAAAGTGGCGCAGAAGGCCTAGTCACAAGGACAGTTTCAAATTTATAAGCCATGATCGTTTGGGATCGAGGCATTTAAGGTTTGAGCATAGTCGGTTACTTTTCTTAACAGGGAGTCAAAGACTACAACTGCCTTTTGTCTTTTAGGACAATAGATATAGCCCGTGAGCATTCCCTTCTGAGGGATGTTTATGATATGATCATCTTTTCAGATGCTATTAGTCAAGATTGTTTGGATCATACCGACTATTATGCTTGGACATGGTCCAACATTTTTAGACAGGAGGTCAAAGACCACCACTGTCGTTGTCTTATCGGACAACAAATTTAGCCCGTAGGCACTTCATCACTTACGGATGTTTATAATATGATCATCTTATAAGATGATATAAGCCCTGATTTCTAGATCATAAGGTAAATTAGAAATAAGAAAAAAAAATTTCCAATATAGGGATGACTGTTGTGATTTTATCGAATCACATTAGTCAGGAGTGCTAACACGTTCTTAGGTGTTAACAAGGATCTGAATCTCTTGAGTAGGTCTCACCATCTTGGCCGTGTAGGCTAGGTTTCTCCTTTATGATTCTTTTAAAATGTATACTGACAGGGAAGGGGGAATATTTATTTCCTTCAGGATTCTCCTCATAAATCCTACTTTACAAGTTAATAATAGCACAAATGGCCTAGTGGCGTAGACAAGTTCATAAGCCATGATTTCAGAGAGTCGAGGCATTAAAGTTTTAATAATGGCACAAGTGGCCTAGTCACGTAGACAAGTTTAATTTATAAGCCACGATCGTTTGGGATCGAGGCAATTAGGTGTGAATCAACGTTCATTACCTTTTCTTGACAGGGAGTTGTAGCTACCACTGTATTTTGGCTCATGTAGAAATGAGCAAGGCCCGTAGGCACTATATTACCACGTATGGTTAAAATATGATCATCTTAATTGATGACGTAAACCCAGGATTCAGGGATCATTAAACTGGGTTAGGGATTTTTTTTTTTAAGAATCCTATAAAAATGACGTGTGATTTTAAATGAATCACATCTGCCAGGAGTGTTAACATATTTTAAGATGTTAACAGGGAATTGAATCCTTTAAACAGGTCTTACCATCTTGGCCCGGTCTTATAATTGTCCCCAGGGCTAGGTTTCACACTTAAGATTCTTAATTAATGATTTGAATCTTTTTAACAGGTCTTACCATCTTGGCCCGGTCTTATTATTGACCCATAGGCTAGGTTTCACACTTAAGATTCTTAATTAATAGTTAACGCAGAGCAATTTTAAATTGAGATGTTAATATGGATCTAAATCTAATTATGGAACTACCATCTTGGCCCGGTCTTAAAATGACACGTGGCTAGGTCTTGTCCTTTTTAGATTTTGCCATTTTATTATAATGGTAGATCTTGTAAAAGAAATGTTATTTTATATTTATTTAATATTTCTTGTTTTAGAATAAAAGTCTAAACTTCATCATTCCATTATATAAAATAAAAGTATAAAGTTGCCCTAAGCGGGACTTGAAAGAAATAATGTTGTCCTCGGAGGGACTGAAAGATAATTATGTCCTTATAAGGACTAATAAGGAAACGATCTTCAGTAAGAGGAGTTTCTTCTTCATTCTTATTTCTGAATGCTTTCTCCTTGTAGGCTCGTTTCATCCTGGCCGCGGTACGAAGCTCAGCATTTCAAGGCTCCGGGTGTGGAGGATTCCTATTACAGCTTCTTCGCTTGGCGACGTATTTCAATTAGAATTGGAAGCAAAAATTTCCAGATTAGGATTGAGATTATTCCTATGTTAAGTCTAGACTCAGAAGGTCAAAGAATGTGCTACTGTGTCATTGAGATTAAACACTAAGGGCTAGTGTTTAATTCACTCAATGTTGGCTCTGATACCAACCTGTCACACCCCAAATTCCACGTGTCACCGGTGGGCCCGGTGGGGAGTATCGTGACGTAGTTGATATCATTATAGTCAAACAACACAATATATAAATGCACAGCGGAACCAAAAGATAAATATATTACAATCCGAATATAAAGTAATATCAGAGTATTACAACGGAAAGTAAAAGATCCACAGGCGGATCGAATAATCATAATCATTGTTCAACAGACTTTAGACGCCTAGGACTTGTAAGATTCCTTATAATCGCCCTGAGCTTCCAGCCAATTATGTTCAGTACCTGTCACTTAACCTTTTGGAAAAATACGTCAGTTTTCACTGGTAAATACAATTTAACTGACTCATTTTGAAAAGAGTTTGAAAATTGATTTGAGTGCAAACGGCACAAAATATCTTAACACAGTGATTAAAATGCACAGAGGCAAAATTAATCTTTTATAACTTGGGACAATTTTGTTAATAAAAATCTTGTATCCGATTTACATGTTTGTCCAACATTTAGGGCCGGTGATCATACAATACAATACAATACAATACAATACAATACAATACAATACGAGCCGGACAAGATTAATCGACACACCACAAATATAATCTCACAAGAAGTTACCCTTACGAGTGAGTATACGTTTTACATATGCAACAGGAGGTGTTTTGTCTACACCTTGTGCTTACGTCGTGGCCATTCACTTTTTAAAATGAGCCAAGGATATCCAGGACACGGTCATTAACCCCCAATGTTATTTGTTATCAAGCAATACGAATTAAAACGGGATTATGCAATTCAATCATCTCCGATTAAAAGGTTTCTACACCCGACCAAGCGGTATTTTTATAATACCGTATCCCAAACCCGTATAAGGGAAAATAAGTTAAAAAGTATTTACCTGAGCTAGCTCCTGTCTTAATTAATAAGAATTTAATAACTCAGCTGTATTTGCTTAAGTAAGCGTAGGTACCATTTACCGGAAGGCTCTAGTCTGGAATGATGACATAAATAATCAATTAGAATGCTAACGGGTCTTTAATTAAGCCAAGGCTTAGACCGGTTAGTCTTAAGGAAATATACGGTTCAAACGCACGATTAAGCGAAGACCGGATAGAATGTGATTTAGACCCAACAAGTTTGAAGACTTGTATAATATGGGTATACTAAACACATTCTGGATTTGGAGACAAAAATGATAAAGTTTGACTCGCTTCGGCTAATTTAAATGAACTAGTCACATAAGCCGATCCGAACGCGACAAGTGCGTAACGAGTAACCAAAAGAGTCATATACAGGTTTCCTAAGTTAATATGCCTTTAATATGTTGTGATATCAGTAGGATATCTTCTATTATGCCCAAAACGAGTTAAATCTCGAAATAAGCCCCGTAGGGGCATTTTGGTCATTTTAACGATTATAAAAGAGTTTAAATATCATTCTGAATTACCGGTCTGATTAAATCAGTAATTATACTTAATTTAATAAGTCATAACAGTAGGGTATGACCTATACGTAAAATTTATCATTTAAAACCAAACTATGCACCTTAGGGGCATTTTGGTAATTTCACTTAGGCTTAAAAGGTTAAAACCGGAAACCTGAGTTTATAAACTTTTACTTACTGTTATTATATAAAAATATACTAAAAATATCAGTATGTATCAACCTTATGTGTTTAATATAGTTTGAGTACATACTATGCGTTAGAAACGCTTAAAAAGACGATTTGGGCCATTTCCGGGTTTTTAAAAGAAAGCTGATAATTTTATAATTCCAGAAGGCTCGAAATATTTTATTTATCAACTAAAATCAGTAGAAAAAGGTTTGGGGTCAAAATGATTTGTAAAACTCATTTTATAGCCCAAAAGGGCAAAACCGACAATAACCGATTTAAGGCTAAAACTCTATGATTCAATCAGTTTAAAAATTATTAAAAATCCTTATAAATCCCAAAATATTATATATCAACAGTAGGTATACACTTTGATGTAAAAATTTAGGTTTTGATAGGCGTTATGCTCATAACGCCGTTTATTTAATAATAACCGTCTTATTTGCGATATTGAGCATCACTCACAATCTAGACCTCGGATTAATGTCAAACTTTTGGTGCAAGTTTATAAATCAGTAACAAATGATTCTACTCTTTTACTTTTTCAAAAATCGCGTTTTATATTAAAAAGGGCAAAATAGTCAACTTTCGGCATAATCGGGAACATGCATATGAATCGGTTAAACATGGAACCAAGATGTAAAATTCCAGAGGGTTGTACATACATGAAACTTGGCCCTAAATATGCTCTAATGCAGATCTTAACATGCATGCACGGATCAGAACTGAAAGTCAAAGGAAAAGTCAATTTATGTGACTTTCGGTTCCGATTCGGGTTTAAACAGAAAATTGTCGAGTTGATCATGTTGAAACACATTCTTACATTAATTATAAAGTTGTTTTGATGATCAAACAGGTTGCATGTACCCTATATTGCTAATCATGCTTAAATTTGTAAATAACAATTCTGTTGACTTTTTAAGAAAGGCTTTGACTCGACAATTAACATGCTTAGAGTGTAAATCTGAAAATACCCTTTTTAGGGTTTATTACGCACATAAATACCAACATGTGGGTACTTTCAATTCGAGAAAATACTGAGCGCATCTCCTTTAATCACAAAGTCAAACTAGTTTTACGACGGGTTGACTTTTGGTGAATATACCAAGCTAGAACGAATTTGAAAAGGATTTGAACACTTACAATAGTCCTAATAGAGCTTAGATATCACTAGGAAGTAGCCTTGATGCTCAGAATGCTCCAGGAAAGGTCTTGTGAATTTTTGAAGTTTCAAGTGTTCTTGAATGTTGCAACTATGATGATCTTTTAGCAAGTTTGATCTGAATTGAGGCTTCCACAGGGGTTATAAGGAGTGAAACAAGGTCCCAAATTGCATGAAATCTCATTGGTGGAGGCCTTGAGTCGGTTATAGCTGTAAACAACTCACAAAACAGATCTGACTGGCAGCTGTAGGTAATATTGCCCAGATACAGGCCTAGCGCACCGTTAGGCTTCTGAGGTAGCGGTGCGCTAGCCTCATCAGATGACAAAGTTTTGTTTCTTGTTTTGCAATTCAGTCCTTGGTCTTTTGTAAAGTGGTTTTGGCTAATTATCTTGCACTTTTGACCCTCAAGTCTGATTGTTAAGGGCCTTGGGACATTTACAAACATGGTAAAGTCCTCGGTTAACTTTGCGCTTACCCGAAAAGTCTCGAAACTTAACGTTGACGCATTTAACCCTTCGTGTACGGTTTTGATCACAACTTTCTCATACGTTCACGAAACTTTATGAAATTTTTACCACATCATCTAGTGAGTATATTTTATCATTACAAAGCTTCGGGTTTGCCAAAGGATCACTCAGAGGTATACTTTCAACATGTTGACACATTTAGCCCCTGTAGTTTGTAATTCCTCACTTTCTTTCATTTCCCGTTTCGTATGATCCATAATCTATCCGTTTAAGGTTATAAACACCATGTAGGGTTATTGTAGAGCTTATTTATTCATTGTTGACACTTTGGACTCTTACAGTCACACAGTTTCACTGTATGTCAACTTTAGTCCCTCTAAAGTACGTTTTCACATATTCAAAGCCCATGACACGTGTCAAAACATTATTGGACGTAAATTTTCGAGGTGTTACAATAGATTAAGTCGAATTCGGAATGTAGAGTCTAGTTTATGCAAGTGAAGAGGATATAAAATATCCATTGGTTACGTGAAATGGTACTTTGGAAAAGAATGAAAATGCTACTCTTGTTTTAAAAGAATTTACATAAGTTTGAAAATTATTGGTTCCTATGAAGTTTCCTTGCCCACATGTTTTAAATTCATTTGACGTTTCGAGTAATGCTTGAAAAAGTTCTATAAGTTAATGAGGTTACATCGTTTTAAATAACTTTTCATTAACGAAGGAATTCTAAGTATAGAGGTTATTGTGAAAACGTTGATCCTTAGAAAAAGAAATTTGGTATATGAGCTTAGTGATCATGAAAGGTGTTCTTAATAAAATATTTTGTTGATTTTGAAAAGAGTTTTGGTAAACGATCGAATAATATTTGCAATATTTTGTATGAAATGTTGGTTTGACTCTCAATTGAAAAATAACGACCTTTAGTATAATGATGCGAGATGAGTGTGGTTTAGTAATTACGTGGAATACGAAATTCTTGTGGGCAATGGATTTATTGGGCCAACTACATTGATAAGTAGCATTTCGTGAAATTTTAAAAATCAAGAAATGAGCATTTACGGTAATATTAAGAATTTCGTGGATGTGAGAGAATGTAAAAATAGATTGTAGGATAAGAAGTAGGTTTAAATAGGCAATGCATGTTGAGATGAATAAGAATTTGACTAATAATAATCAATTTGGGTATAAACATGATAGTGTGTACATAATAAAGTCTATTAAAAGTAAGTCTTGGTAACGATCACCTAAGTAAGGGAATCACCCCTAACTCATTGGTGAGGTCGTTGTAAGATGAGAAAAGAAACGGAGTTAGTCGTCAAGGTAAGGAAATCACTCCTATTTTGATGATATGCCTCCATTTATTGTTACAAGGGGTATAAATAAAATTATGTGAAATCATGTTTGTGAAAATGTATAAATGCATGAGAAAGTATTAGTATGATATATACGCAAAAGTGTAATCTCAAAAATAAAATAAAAAAATTGAATTTCGAAAAGAGGAAGTTGTATCATAAATGATCTAGAATAATAAAACGTAATTTCAATTAAAACTTGGACGGATCCAAAACGGAACGTTGACTAACCAAAGTGGTCGAAAGGTATTTTGAATTTGAGGAGCATGCTTTGGCCTAATAGGTGGTATACTCTCGCCGACACACCGGTTAACGGTATTCACCCTTCCGGTAACTACATGTCCCAATTCAATCGAAAATTCGAGACTTGGCGGGATTTATTAAAATCAAGAAGTGGGACTAGTCGACAAGATGCGGGTTTCATCCCTAACTTGACGATTTCGTGCCCTAAATGTGGTTGGTACTCGCCGGGTCAAAATTTAATTTTGACACGTTGACGAGGGTCCACTAGAATTTGAAATTGAAATTCTTCATCAAGATGAGGACTTCACTCCTAACTTGATGATGAATCTCGTGTAAAAAGAATAGGTAGATTGAGAGTCATTCACCAAATTCTGGGTTTCACACCTATTTTGGTGAAGTCGTCTCGTTTGTATGATCGAGTGTTTGCGGATTTAGAATAGTCGAGTAAAATGTATGAGGAAAAGCGTATGTTGAAGATTAAACAAACAAGTATAAACATGTCAAGAATGGCACATAAAGAATGAAATATTAACACATAATAAAACAAGTATTAACACATAAGAATAGCATATCAAGTATTATCACATAAGTGGCATATACGTTTAAAAGAAAAAAAAGAATAATTAAGAAGTAATTAAAGTAGCATGCAAGTAGTTTCGAGCAAAACGTAGAAACAAGGCTCTAAAACTATAGACTAGGTAAAAACATTCCTACTTTTCCTAATTCCCTATAGTTATGGCTCTGATACCAATCTGTCACACACCAACCGATGGCGGAAACATCGGAGTGAGACGAAATAGATTGCAAGAGACTTCATAACACTATTTGTGACAAGTATTTAAATGATAAATTTTCATTTCATTTCTAAAGAGTCAATTACAAGGATTTGAAACAAATACAACATGAATAATGAAATACAATACAAATAAAATACAAAATTTAAAGTGTGTATCTAAGCATCCTACTAGATTCCATGCATCATCAACATCATCGCTAAACCTGCAACATGTTTTAAAAGCATAGTTCAATACAAAGGTATTGGCGAGTACACTAGTTTTAGACTCGTGGTATATGTATAAAAAGGTATTTTCAATCCAACATAGCAATTGGTATACAAGGTCAATCTATCATGCATAACAATATGTCAACTCTAGTGTCCACTAGTATTTAGCATCCCTCGACACAAAAGTGACGAGACCGTTATAGAATAAAGACTCAACAAAACCCCATCGGGTGGTGTGCTACTCCTATAGCGCTATAATTGTTAAGCCGAGTTAACAAGTAGTATGTATTCTAGCATGAACCTAAGCATAGCAAAGCATGTATAAGGATTGAACGAATAAAAGCATGTTTGTGAATCGTGCATTTTAACAAGTAAAACATGTTGCGCCCAAAGGAATTAAAAGGAAAATGGGTCAAGTGTACTCACAAAGTTGCATATGCTTTCCTATTATCCCATGTGATGAAGTTGTTGAGACTAGAAAGTTGAATGTGTTCGATTTGGAGTTTAAGAGGTGTTGACATATGGTTCTAGGGATTTGGAGTTTAAATAACATGAAAATAAACATATGAAAATAATCGTCTAACACCTATGACACTTGTTCTTGACACTATGAAACTCTAAAAGAGTTTAAATGTTTTCATGGAACAAGGTTCCATTAGAATCGTGACAAGTTGTCAAGCCCTAAGATGATACAATCTACTAGCTTGACGAATGTCCATTAGTTCATCACCAAGAGTTCGATTATTTGGTTGTTACATAAGTATTACATAGTTTATATTACATCATATATGTCAAGCATGAGGTAGAAGATTAAAGTCTTCATTTAGGCACCTCTAAGTGTCATATAATTCATGCATGAGGTAGGAAGAACAAGCTTCCATTTAGGCACCTCTATTGTTCACCACTACACTTGTTGTTATAAACAACAAGGAGGATCATGAACTTACAAGAATAATGAAATACAACATCTAATCTATGAGAAAAACATCAAGAAGTGTGTGGATTTTTATGAAAGATAGCCCAAGCTAGTCTAACAATCACAAATTCATCAAGCTTCAAGCTTGACACTTCTTGTGGGTAAAACTCTAACCAAAACAGAATGTTTGTGAGGTTTTAACCTCTTATTTAACATTTCTCAGCCTTGTTTTTAAGCCTAACTAACCATAGATGAGGTTATAAGCATTAGGACATAGGTTTGAGATGAGTTAGACTCAAGTTCATCTAAGATTAACAATGCTTTAGATGAAAACAGAAAAGTCAGTCAACTTTGGAGCCTTTTTGGTGACGTTCCAGGGCCTGGTTTTCCATGGAAAACCAATGGAAACGTAGCTAAGGTCAAACCAAAGAAGTAGGAAAAAGAATCGAGTGAATCGGATAAGAAATGAGTGAGTTATGCATATTTTTGTAAGAAGGTATGAATCTGCTCGAATCTTCAAGTTACCAGCTGATTAGAGGGATTTTGAGAGTGATTTGAGAGTGTTTAGGAAAGTGAAAAATGCTTGGATAGTGCTTGGTATTTATAGGGAAGGTTTAGGTTAGTTGGTGGTTGGATAATAATTGTTAAAACATGTTTAAAATTTGAAATAAACACAAAAATTGTGCTAAAACAGACCTGCTGGAGGGTCTGGTCGTGCTGATCAGGCTGTTTAAACGAGTCCTTAAATGATTTTTCGGTCCGGTTTTATTCAATAAAAACGCTACAGCGCAGCGGTTAAGTGTGCGTGGGTGTCAAGGTGCTGACCCGTGTTCGAGTCCCGTGATCTGCATTTTTTGTTTCTTTTTTTTTTTTATTGATTTAAGACTTTGAACTTTCAGCAATAACACAAATCAGTCCCTGGACTTTAATTAACTATGTTTTATTGTTTTAAAAGAACTAACTTTGTATTTTAAACTAACCAAGTTAGTTTATATTTATTAACTTTATAATCTAATGAAACTAACTAGATTATTAATAAAAAAATACACTTTTAAATAACAAAATTAATTAATTTAATTAGTTTAAATAATTTGAATAATGACCATATTTATAATGAATAAAAATCTTTAAACGATTATTTATTTCACGAAGCTTTCGAGTTTCGAGAATTAGAATCCGAATCTCATTATTTTAAGAGTTTTAACTAGTATCAAGTGTCGATAAATATAGAATCAAGTATCCAAGAATAATATTTCGTTCAAACGAGAATTGTTTAACAGTTGCACATAGGACTAACTATGAATATACACACACGATAATAAAAGATAGCTTCGTTTTCATTAAGATCAAGAGTCTCGAATTACAAATGAAACGAAAATAGATTACAAAGAGAGTACACGTGTCTAAATATGGAAAGTACAACACGTCTTGCTAAAATAAGAAAGTGCGAAAATGCGGAGCGTTATAGAGAGCTTCAGAAATCCTTTCTTCAAGAAGAGAGTTCAACTCTTCTGCATTCCTTAGCATCGGCGGGGGCGGGTTAGAACCTCGAGTGTTCATGATTCTTCTGGGTGGCATGTTTCTTTCAAAACACAACACAACAGGGTTAGGCATTTTTCTGATACCATCATACTAGATAGTAAAAGAATATATATATATACATCTATACACATAACCAAACAATCCACCAAACATATAAATCAATTCATACAAGCAACAAGCATGCATAAACAGATAAATAATAATGCGTCACAAAGATAATCACTGAGTTTTTATATATCAGGACAACTTGTTACATAATTGTTTGTGAAGAAAACAAAAATGCATATGGGTTACATCACCCAATAGTACAAGTTTAATACATAAAAAGGCAAAATATCTTTCTTCACATTGGTGGTCCTTCGTCTTCAAGTTGTACCCAAAACTCGGTTGTGGTCTTCATACCCAAAAATATTGCTCCAACAAAGAGTACCTGCAATGAAAATCTAACGAGCTGGTGGAGAGGGTGGGGGCATAGGAAGAACCAAACTACGAAGATAAGCTACCTCATCCTCAAGCTCGTGAATAAGACATATCAGAAAACTAACATGTTGCTCTAGTGTAAGGAATTGAGCAGCATGACCATCAACAGGTGCATGTACAGGTGGTGGTGGAGATGCTGGTGGGGGTGAAGACGGTGGTGGCGGTGTGGCTGGTGGCGGAAAGTCTGGTGGCGGAGGTCGTCTAGCGTCGGCCTCATTCTCAAGTTCATAAACTCTGTGGCAGAGGATCTCTAACTGAAGCTGGAGTGATAGCAGGAGATCATCTCTGGTGTAACCAGAGTGATGAGAAGGATGATACGGATCAGACAATGGCATAGTATATGGAGGGAATAATCGAGGTGACTGAAGACATGGACTCGACTCGGGTGGGGGTATATGTGGATGACCCGAGGGCTCTCCCCCATGAGTAAGAGGGGTATGTGGAAAAGCTGAAGCATAACGAATACTACGTGACCAACTAGAATGGTCCACTGGGACAGGTGGCTATGAAGAGTTGTCACTGGTAGCTCGAACGGGGGTATGAGGAGGTGTACTAGTAGGTGTAGGAACATGAACGGGAGTAGCTGGTGCAACAGACACATCATCATCATCATCAGTAGGGTAAGCCTCTAATCCAGCGGCTCGAAGGGCAGAGGAAGTCACTGACTCAAAGGAGTCGGCGTCAGACTCAAGATCCGAATCAGAAGAGATATCAATGATAGACACAACTAGGGATGCTACGTCTAGCATAGCGATGTCGAACACTTCGCCATCACCAAGATTGTCGTCAGGGTGCTCCACCTCAATCACGGGGATATCAACATCAACATCATCATCCAAATCAACAACGAAAGGCCAATCCTTAGCAGGGATGGCAGCAAGGGGAATAGTATGAATCGGAATAGGCTCAACAAGATGCTCACCATCGGGATGTCCGATGATAAGCTGATCATGGATGGGTAAAGGTAAGGCTAGGACATCATCAATGAAAGGGACGTCATCACCAAAATCTGGTAGGGCGAAGGGCTGAAAGTCATCAAGATCATCGTCGTCAGACATTATCTCTGGGTAGCTCTCAGAGTCAGACGTGAAGATCTCGGGGGCGTGTGCTACCTCATCATCAGAGACAATAGCCATAGGGTCATGCTCATCAGACAGACCACTGCTCTCGGAAGATGACATGAGTACCTGTAACATAAAATCATGGCACATGTACATGTATTAATTATTACTACATAATCACTATATATAGTTACACACAAATAAGCAATTAGCTCCTAGTTGAAGATAAGTGCTACCCTTGTGCACCCTAAGCCTCATAGTGTCCTTGCTTGATTTTTGAAAACAAGTTTACGTAGTGGATGTTGCGGAATGTTTTTATGCAGTGAAAAATTTTGAAAAATTGTTTTCGTGAGAGGATCCTAAGGATTGTAGACTAGACTCGAGAAGGAATCCTGGTTCACTACAATCGAAGCTCTGATACCAATCTGTCACACCCCTTTCAAAGGCGGAAGCACGAGGTGTGATCTGAGCAGTTTTCATTGCATACGATGAGTAAACATTGCTACATGAATTAAAACATACTCCATATTGCCATTCAAGTTTGATTATCCAAAATATAGAAATTTGTCTAAAGTTTACATCATAATTAAAAGATAATTGTTTGAAAATTCACAGCACCATTTCAAAACAATGATCAATGTTTTGTTCCCTATATCACCACAGGAGGAGGAGGTGGGATATAGTAAACAAATCCACAAAAGATGGCAACGGAGACTAGACGCTAAACATCTTGACAAAGAGCCTGCGAACATCATCCACTAATTTCCTAAAATACATGTAAGTTTAAAAATCGTCAACAAAAGTTGGTGTGAATTCATGCAGTTTGTGTAAAATGTAACATTTGTAATTGTGTAAAAAGCATGGTATGTAATTTGTAAAATGTAAGTTTGTATATTGTAATGAAACGAAATGGAATCGAGATCGCTAATGTTTCGCGAGGACATTAACATATGTGACGAAATAGGAAGCATCCAAACCTAGGCGATTTTTAACATCGTTTACCCTACGATTGTGACCCAAGACACTCCATGACTATGTGTTGTCAAGAGAGTGAGGCTGCTCGGACCTGTTAGATCTAACCCTTGTTCTTTCGGTCTAAACTAGATTGATGGTGCTTACGTATACCCTATTCGTGATGTGATCTATGTATGATTCCTTTGTTTAAACATATCAATTTGTACATGTATTTTCCCCAAAGTTTTGAAAACAGTAAAAACGTTTAAAAGTGGGGACATGAACTCACTGTTTTGCGTCTTGAGTGTCTAGCTGCACCGGCTTCTGCTACTCAAGGGTCGTGACCTTGAGACGTTCTATGTATGTTAATCATCTAACTTGTAAACCTCTAAGTACAAGTTACTATCTGGATTAAAGGTGTCTTATTTGTATTGTTTCTTGTATCATTTGTACATGTATGTTACATTATATTTAATATTGTATTTGTTATATATATTTTATCCCAAAAATATATATTTTGTGTAAGCAGGATTTGAAATTGTTATATGTTAAAAAAATAATATATTTTTAACTTTTTCAAAGCATATGTCACTTATATTATTTGTCAAGATAAGTATAAGTAGTTTGTTAAATAATATTTCCAATATTATTTTTAGTGTAAGTATACTTAGGAAAGTATACCTGTATTTTAAGTTTAAATACTTGTATATTTGTATTAATTATCCAAAAAAAAATTCTTTGATTTTATTACTTTCCGGAATTTTCATCTCTTTAAAAATAATAATATTTTTAAGGTTTATGGGTTACATATTTTGTCACACTTTTATAATTCTTCCGTTACTTGTAGTAATTTTTTGTATAAGTCCATAAATATATAATATTGTCCAATATGTCCAATACTTGTCCAAGTCCTTAATTTTGTAGAAACTTTATGTATATTGATATTTACTTTGTATTTGTCCATGTATCATTTTTATATGTAATCTTGTATACTTGTATCATTGTGTATTTCTTAAGTATTTGTATGTGTATTTTTGTAGTATACTCCTTGGGAGTATTTAATGTATTTTTCAAGTTCCTAACATCACTAATACATATAATACACATAACATACACTTAGCACATAATCTCGTGACCACTAAATATATATATTTTTCCCTAAAAATATACATACTTAATATTTTTTTTATATTTAAAGAAATCCTTATTTCTTACTTGTAATTTTGTATAGAAATTAGGAAACCTTTGTAAATATTTTTAGGTGAATTTTTGGGGAATAAGTTTCACCAAAACTTATATTTTTCTAAGTGTCAAATTTTTATAAAAATTTTGATATAGTTTCCCATAAAAATGGAGGTTCCCATGTTTTTTTTTAAACATGTGTTTATTTTCTTTTCATCATCAAAATCAATTTTCAACAAATTTCAACAATAACATACACTAAAATCACATTGAAAAACCTTATGATGAACTTGATTCTTGTTACAAATGTGTAGTCTTTTAGATCTACATTTACATACAAAGATCCTTCAAAATAAGTTCTCTTATTTAATTTCTACAAACTTTGTATGAAACTTTATTTCACTAAGTAAACCATTCATAGGTTTTTGGGTTTTAAAATCATGAAAACGTATTCTAAAACCATTTTTATGTTCATTTAAAAGATCTCTATGTTCATCATCAAGTTTCATCATGGATCTTTCAAGATCCATGCTTAACATACTTGAATCTTTCAAAAATAAGTTTCTTGATGAACTTTCTACAAACGTTTCATGATGTTTAGTCTCATAAGTTAGTTTCTCATGGTCTTAGTTTCTTCAAGAACACAAGAATATGCTTAAAAATCATTTTTTCAAGTTTACATAAAGGTTTTTCAAGTTCATCTTCAAGTTTAACCATGGATCTTTCAAGATCCATGCTTAAACTTGTTAGATCTAAGCTTTATCATGATAGATCTACACATGCACACAAGATTCAACAACGTCGACTTCATCACATACACCAAACATCACTAAAAACACTTGTTTTTCTTTAGATTATGTTAGATCTTCATGTTTTCATACTTTAAAGTTTTGTTTTCTTTGAAAGTGTAACTTGTACATAACACTAACATGAAGTAAAATAGAGTTTTTGAAGCTTACTACTAGCTCTAATGGCTAGGGAAGTGGCAAGAACAAGATGAAGATGAAGAATGAAGAAATCAAGTGAATAAAAGCTCTCAAAGAAGGTCCTTGAACTTCTAATGCTTCACACCTTCATGGATCACCTTCTTACACCTTGTAATAAACTTAGATTGCTTGTAGGATGAATGAAAATGGAGATGGTAGTGTGGGTGTGGGTAGCCGAGAGCAAGAGAGATGAAGAGAGGGAAAAAGATGAAGTTATGTGAAAGAATGGTCTTATGGTCTCTTGATATAATCTTCCAACCAAGTCTTACCCCATGGACCTTGTGCTCAATATCTAGCTAGCATTTGCCAATATTTTAATGGAAAGGTTGTGGGACCATGTTTGGGGCCGGTCAACATAAGGGGGGGGGGTAAAGTGTAAAAGTTTGGAAGATGGAGGTTATATGTGTAAGTTTAGGTGTTAAATGGAAGGTTAAGTGTGTTTATGTGTTTTTATGATTTTTAATGTGTTCTAGAACCATAACTAGCTTTATATCACTAAAACAATGCTTCTAGTCTATTTTTGGTGTTTTGGGTAATGTCCGGTTATTCGTTCGGTTATCAGTTCGTTAAAGTGCTAAATTGCGCAGTTTGCAAGTTATGAGGGATCTTTTATGACAGTTTTCATTCCCGACACTTTACAAGTTATTCTGGACATTTAAACCTTAACTCTGCATAATATTTTGATGTTAAATTGATGTTTTTGCTGTTTTTCTGCAGAATTCTGCATTTAAAGCGTGTTTCGGGTACTTTTTAGTGTCAGTTTTAGCTTCCGGAAAGTGTTTATATTAAACTTTGTTCACCTACTTAGTTTCCAATGTATTTTTGATGTTGGACCTACTTATAAGTCCTAATTCTATTGTCTGATTGTTTTCTGCAGACATGCTGATGCAACTTATCTAACCGGTGAGCTTACTAATCAATTAGACGCAACGCTCAAAGTATTGTATGATGTGACAGTTAATATATGAGACATGCATGAATTCAATTGTATATTAGATAAGCACATAACGTTGACGTGTAATCACATAAATGCAGGTAATAAATATTAATTAAAATAGTACGAAAATTACCAGTTTTGGGCCAGTTGTCACACAAATCATATTGAACACCATTGTTAATAAAACAGTTTCCAAAACAACCAATACGATTAGCAGCTAAAATTTAAAGTCCTCGGTTCCAAAACAGAAAAGAAAGTCATCAGCGGAAGCATAAGTTGAATAGTTTTAAACATTTGGTTTCAGGGTTTATAATTATTGAAGAACCCCACACGGGCTTAAGCAACTACTACACTCCCCAGCTGCAAGCTCCTGATCCATCACTGATTACCTGCAAAGCATGCAGTAGGGTGTCAACATAAAGTTGGCAAGTTTACGAGTTATCCAGTTTGATTTCCGAAAAACATAATTTGTTCGATAATGTATTTATAATCATGTTATGGGGAACTACCCCATCTGTGAGCGTACTAAACTGTACGATACCGAATACTGGTGACTGTCAAGTTGTTGTGCCTCGAGTCAATGCCTATCATCATTGACCAATGTAACAAGGCATACTAGTTCACGCCAGATCCCCCCGGTCTCGGTGTGAGGTTTGTCAAACCTAATAGCGCTATCAACTAATATCTCGTTCGCCCTCGGCGATTAGTCGGTATTGTAAGCAGGGACTTAATGATAGAGTTTCGTTTAGTTTGCTAAGACATGATTTATAAATAGTGTTCAAACGTATCCCCCATGGGAATAGTAGTTTAAAAGTATCAAACACATCCCCCCCCCCCCCCGAGAATAGTAGTTTAGAAGTATCCTTCTTAAGGATAGTAGTTCATCTGTGTCCCCCCCCTAGGACGCATGCTTTTAGTGTGTGTGAACTCACCTTGGTTTGCTCGGCAGATAGTTTACTTGTTTTGAAGTTGGTCAATCACGTCCTATTATGGTTACCATTATTAGTTAGGTTTCGTGTGTAAGTATTTCACATATATTGCACGTACCAAGTAGCATTCAAGCATCGCATTTAACATACATACACGTCCTTACATATACAGGTTCATAAATCAAATCCAATGAATGAACAGTAGCAATATAACACATCAGTGTGCAACCCAGTAAGTTTTAAGGCCCAAAAAGTAGTGTGCGGCCTGATCATTGGTGTGCGACTTAGCCTTCTTAAAGTCCAGTATACGAATGTGCGGTTAAATTCAGTACCAGGCCCAATATTGGGTGGGTGGCCCAGTCTAAAAGCAACTTAATAAGGGTGTGCGGCCCACCAGCAAGTGTGCGACCTCTTGCTGGTGTGCGGTCATGCAACACCTATTTGTACTATGTGTTTTACATGTTGTACATTTATTGTGCGGTTCTCAGAGTGTGCGACCCCGCATAACTCGGTGGTACATTATGCATCAATGTTTGTACAGGAGGAGTGTGCGGTCACAGGAGGTGTGCGACCCTGCATTACATCCTTGTACATGATGCAGCTCGGGTTGTACACTTACTAGTGTGCGGTATTTATCTCAAACAGTACTTTGTCACAAATTTTGTTTAATCAAATCAGATAAGACCAACAAAACACCACCCATGTTCCTAGGATTCAATCAGTCAATCAAGCATAGATTTTTATGACTATTCTCATGGATTCTACATTCTTGTACTAACAGTAGCATCACACATTTACACATGTTTCATCATAATCCTTCCATTCATCATCCTAAGCTAACAACAGTGTCCACACATACTATCTCCTAATCAATCCTGGTAGTTATCAAACAAGGATCATCTTTATAACTCAAAGGTTTGAACTTTTAGTAATAAGAATCAAACCCCCAAATCAATATTTACACTTCATCACTAATTGCACTTTATGAACTCTTCACAAAATCACTAACACAGAAATAATCATCAGTCACGATTTCAGATCTATGAACATTATATCCATCTATCAACATATTAACATCAAACAATTTTTAGTATTCTTGTTCTACTCATACTATACAAGCAGGTCATCATATCAAGCATAACACCCAACAATTACTAACCCGGAATTGAAGATGAAGTTGATTGTGCGAGATTGAGAAGAAGAGATGAACTCCTAGAGAGATGGAGAATGTAGCTGTGGATTTTCTTGAGGAATGGTGCTGCCGTCAACTCCCAAAGAGAGGAGAGAGAGTGTATTTAGGGTTTTTAGAGAGATAAAGTTAGAGAGAGAGGGGGAGAATGTTTTTAGGGATTTGTGTTGACAATGATTGCTGCCAAAACATTCTCAGGTGTCGGCTGATGGAGTATTTATAACCATTCCTTATATGTCGTACACATAAGCATGTGCGCCTTATTTCGAGTGTGAGGGTGCCCTAGGTCCACTGATGGGCTCATCAGAGTTGGGCCTGGGTTCAAAAGGGATGTGTGCCAGCCCAAAGAGAGGTGAGTGTACGAGACCAAGAGTAAGTGTACGGTTGGGCATCTAACTGCACATATTAGTTTAACCGTGCGGTTGGGTTTAAATAACAAAATAATCCATTCAACCAATTTACAATCACATAGCACAAATAATTCATCAAATGACTCTTGTTTATTAAATTCACATAATTATAACATACAAGAAACGTGTAGGGAAAACCCGAAGTGTCACACATAAGTGGTTTGCTGCTGGAATTGAAATTATGGGAATCATGATGTGTCATCTCTTTTGTTCTTTTGAAGAAAAACAGAGTATGTGTGAAATACTTTTTGAATTCAATACAACTTCGAGTTACGAACAAATTGGATATTTGTGAGCTGATCTTTGAATATTAAACTGATTGTGAAATCAAGTTTAATGTAACCAAACTCTGATACCAATTGTTAGGATTTGAGTTTGCTAGGCTTGTGATTAAAACAGACAATTATATGGTTGGATCATTGGTAATTTTGACTAATATATGGTTGTTTTAAGTTAGCAATTTTTTTATAACAAACTAGCACTCCCCTCTTTTAACACGTATAAATTTCATAACCTAATAGAATTTGCAAATAAATAAATCAAAGACCCTTTCTTAAAGAAACTTAGGACTTGGGTCGGGGCTTGGCTGAGGTGATGGGTGGCCAACACCGCAAGATAACAAGGGCAATCGACGGATGAGTAGGGGCGGACCCACATAAAGCGGGTCGGGGTCTCCAGACCCCAATGTTTTTTAAAAAATTAGTAGATACGGTATATTAAATTTTATAAGGACCTCGTAAATACAATTAGGTTGACAACAAAAAAAGAAAAGAAAAGCTGGTGTAGTGGCAAAACTCCCTCTTTACCAACAAGAGGTCAAGGGTTCAATCCAAGCTTGTATAGCCCGTTTTATTTAAATCTAATTCAAACCTCGCTCTGACCCGACCCGAATGAGGACCGTCCTGAAAATTTTAACGTTTTGTTATGAAAATTTTGAACACCGAAGAAAGTTGACCTAATTGGAAAAAAATTATGGGTTCGCCACTGCAGATGAGGGTAGTGTTAAAATACCTTATATATCTTTTCTATTTCAGTTTAAATAAATGTTGTTTTATTTTTGCTCCTCTAACCTTTTGCCATTTATTTGTTTTGTATGAGTTTGGTCCGGTTATATGGGCTTGGAGATGTCTAGCTAGGCTGGTCCAAGAGTCCGTGTATTGTTAGTGGGCTTAAGGGTCTCGTTGCTATGTCGGTTATAAAGTTGAGGCTGCTTTGGGATCATAACACACCGCCTATCCTCATCTCCTTCTTGAAGCTTCTTGTTCCTGCTGATCTCTCACACGTTCATTCGTGAGAAATCATTTTGTCACTTGTTTAATCTTTAGATTCATTTGTATATGCCTATCAATCTTTGATGACTGGCTAAAGTCCTTGTATTGATTTGAGAAGAAGTTGTTGAATAAAACTGCACTTTATTTCTGTGTTGTGGTTTAATCTTTGAAGTTCTGACATGGTATCAGAGCTCCGAGGTTAAATCGGTGCTCTGGTGTTCTTCCGCTGCACTCTCCGTTGCTTGTTTCTCCGGTTTCAGTCCAAGGACTCTGATCAAGGGTGGTTACGGTGGTGCTTGAAGTCCTGGCTCCTTCTTGGTTATATTTGTTGTGCCGCCGTTGGAAGTACGAAACCCTAATTTTAGGGTTTCCTCATCGGATCCTCTTGAAGAATTTCTCGTTGGTCTTGTTTAGGGCAAACCAACAGATCTGGTCTTCTGTCTTCTGATCAAGTCTTTGTAACCCTAAGTGAAGGTTACAAGCCTTGATCCAATGGATATTGCACGCACCCTTGAGTGATGAACCTCCTTTTTTTACTGTTTTGCCTCTGCTTGTATCCCTCCTTTTTTTACTGTTTTGCCTCTGCTTGTATCAAAAGCTCTCTGAATACTGTCTACAGAGGCACCCTTGAGTGATGAACCTCTGATCAGACCTCTATTCAGGCTTTGCTACTTCTTACCCTGACCAATTGTTTGATTCTGCCCTTGGTTTTGTTCTAAATTGCTTATTGTTATTCTTTGTCTGCTACTGTGTTTAACTAATCTGTTGCTATTACTGTCCCTGTGTTTATCTGTGATTATCTGATTTATTGTGATTACTTGCTATAATGCCTGACAAAGATGATCAAGTTGAATCCTCTGTCACTTTGGTTAGTAAATTAGATGCAAGTGACCCGTTATATCTGCATGCCAGTGATCCTAGTAGTATCACTATTGTTAATATTAAACTAAAAGGAACTGAAAATTATGTGGTTTGGTCAAATGCTATGAAACTTGCCTTAACTGCTAAGAATAAGTTAGGGTTTATTAATGGTACTTGTACCAAATCAACTAAAGATGATGTTCTGGCAAGTCAATGGGATAGATGCAATTCTGTTGTTTTAACTTGGATCCTCAATTCTGTTTCTGAAGAACTGTATGTTGGTCAAGTTTATTCTAGGCTTGCTAGTGAAGTCTGGAGTGACTTAAAAGACACTTATGACAGGGTTGATGGGTCGGTTATGTTTGGGTTATACCAAAAGATTAATTCTGTTAGTCAAAATGGGGCTAGTGTTTCTGAATATTATCATAAACTCAACACTATGTGGAAACAATTTGATGCCATGGTTCAGTTGCCTTCTTGTACTTGTGATGCTTCTACTAAATACAACGAATTCAGTCAATTGATTAAACTTATGCAGTTCTTAATGGGATTAGATGACATTTATCAAGCTGTTAGAACAAACCTGGTAACCAGGGATCCTTTACCTACTGTTAAAACTGCTTTTCCATCATTTCTAGAGAAGAATCACACAGAGATTCGAATAAATCCTCAAAGATCCCAAATGTTGGTTTTGTTGCAAAAGCAACACAATATAATGATAATAAAAAAACGTTTTAACAAAGGTCCTAATTCCAACCTAAAATGTACCCACTGCAATAAGATTGGTCATGTGATTGAAAAATGTTTTGAACTTCATGGTTATCCCTCAAATTACAGAAATAAACCAAGCCAAAACAGTTCTCAATGGTCAAAACCAAATGTGTCTGCTAATAATCCTGTTGCTAATAATGATCAATCTGCTAGTTCATCTTTGAATGCTTAAACTGCTGATCAATTTTCCAAGCTGCTAGGTCTACTAAATGAAAATAAGTTGGAAGATCTACACAAATCTAACATGAGTAGTAAGTGCTATAGTGCCTTCTCTTCTCTAGGATCTTATAAAAAAACGTCTATTGTTTTAACTCTAGTTTCTTTCACCACAATAGACTAAAATGGATTATTGATTCTGGTGCTAATCAGCATAAGGTTATGAGCAATGATAACATGTTTAATCTGGTAGATGTGTCTGAATATGATATTTCTGTTAAACATCCAAATGGAACTGATGCTAAAGTTAAACAAATAGGATGCTTTAAACTTTCTGAAGAAGTGATTTTGAAAGATGTTTTTGTTGTTCCTGAATATTGTGTGAATCTCATTTCTATTCACAAACTAGCTAATGATAACAAACTTAAAGTAGTTTTTGATGAACATAATTGTTATATTCAGGATGTGTCCTTAAGGAAAAACCTGGTGATTGGTAGGCAAACAGATGGTCTTTATTTCTGTGGTAATTCTAATAATTCTGTTTTTGCTTGTTTAATTAAGGCTGAAACAATAAAGCTATGGCATTCTAGACTTGGTCATCCCTCAGATCAAGTCCTACATGTCCTAAACCTTAAAAACGAAATAGGACAAGCTGAGCCTTGTGACACATGTCACAAAGCTAAATGACATAGAATTCCCTTTCCCTTAAGTGACCATAAGTCAAAAAAAGGTTGGTGACTTAGTTCATCTAAATGTTTGGGGTCCTTATAAACGACCCAGTCTTGATGGTTATAAATTTTTTCTCACTATTGTAGATGATTACTCCAGGTCTGTTTGGGTCTACCTAATGAAATCCAAAACTGAAGTGTTTGATAATATTAAAAACTTCTATGATTTGGTCAAAACTCAATTTGAAACTAAAATCAAGAGTTTTAGAAGTGATAATGGGTCTGAGTTTATAAACTCTCAAATGGAAAACTTTGTTAAAACTCATGGCATACTTCATCAAACATCGTGTACTTACACTCCTCAACAAAATGGGATTGTTGAAAGAAAACATAGGCACCTTTTGAATGTGACAAGAGCTTTATTATTTCCATTTGGTGTTCCTTTAAGATTCTGGTCTGAATGTATACTTACTGCTGCCTATCTGATTAACAGGACCCCTCCTCCGTGTTAGGTGGTAGAACACCCTATGAGTTACTTTATGGTTTTAAACCTTCTCTTGATCACTTGAAAGTTTTTGGATGTCTATGTTACTTTACTGTTTTAAATAATACTGATAAACTTGAGGAAAGAGCTGAAAGATGTGTCTTTATGGGATACTCAAATTTAAAAAAGGGATACAAAGTTTGGAGTTTGGACCAAAGGACATTTTCCTTCTCAAGAGATGTCAGCTTCTATGAAACTGTCTTTCCTTTTAAAACCAAGTTGTTTTCTGAATCTGATGTGGACAAAACAAACTCTTTAAATCATTAAACTTTTTTGATATTTATAAACCTTCAAGTGATATAAATCCCGATGATGAAGAGAAGGAGTCTACTGATCCTGTACCTGAGACACAGTAACACAATAGCTCTAATGAGCCAGTTGATGTTGCTGATACTCAGCAGTCATTTACTTTAGATGACATGGCTAATGTTCAGCATCATAGTGAGTCTCAAAGTGAGTCTGTGAGGGTTGAGTCTAGTGGTACAAATGATGAATCGGTCCTTCCTGAGGGTAACCAACCTAATCTTAGAAAATCCACTAGACATGTTTCTGCGCCTAAAAGGTTTAATGACTTCATTGTTGGCAATGCTAAATACAGTTATGATAAAGTTGTTAGCTATGCAAATATGTCTAGTGACAATGTGTGTTTTGCTGTCAACCTGAATAAAATTGCTGAACCTGTTAATTATAGAGAAGCATGTAAAGATAAAGGTGGTTAGATGCTGTGAATGATGAGCTTTCTGCCTTATATAGTAATGATACTTGGGACATAGCTGATCTTCCTAATGGGAAGAAGCCTATTAGGTGCACATGGGTATACAAAGTTAAATACAAATCAAATGGTGAGATTGATATGTTTAAAGCTAGGCTAGTTGCCAAAGGTTTTAGTCAAGTTGAGGGCATAGACTTTGAGGAGACTTTTTCTCCTGTTGTCAAAATGGTCACAGTTAGATGCATCATCAGCCTGTCTATGTAAAATAACTGGCCCATTTATCAACTTGACGTCAGTAATGCTTTTCTTTATGGAAATCTAAAGGAAGAGGTTTATATGACTCCTCCTGATGGTTTAAATATGGATAATAAAAACAAAGTTTGCAGACTAAAAAGGTCCCTGTATGGTTTAAAACAAGCTCCTCGCATGTGGAATGAAAAACTTGTTCAAGTTCTTGTTAAAATTGGTTTTGTTCAGTCTAAGTGTGATCACTCTATGTTCATTAAGCCTGATAACTATGTGTTTGTTGCTTTATTAGTCTATGTGGATGGCATTATGTTAACTGGAAACAATTCTGTCGCAACCCTCGTCCCCTATACTACCCGGGAATGGGCGGCCGCGACCAGTTTCAGTGGTATCAGTGATTATCAATTTGGCAGCGGAATTTACATCAGGATCATAGTTAGGAAATATTGTATCAGAGTAAAATACCATGCTTTTATAATATTAACCGTATGGGAAAATCCCAAGTTTCAAGTACACACATTTTTATAGGGATAAATCCTATTTTATTTAAATAAAAAATATCTTTATTTTAGGTAACTTTATAGCCATTTTTCCAAGCCTTTAGTGCTGTCCAGCTGGCTTCTATTTGGCTTTCACATTTTGTTACCTGAAACACGTTTAAAAACATTTTGTCAGTGGGAAATACTGGTGAGTGAATCCCAGTTCAATCAATGTAAGTAAAACCGTTTTACAGTATTGAGGGCGATCTCGCAATTACATTTGTTTCCATCTACTTTAATTACCACCCACGGTACTGTCAACCCGACTTGTGGTCATGTTACTACTCACAATGTAGTAACAAATTTTGTATACAAAACCCCAACATACCGACGATAATTGTATAATATAAATACTCAATCACTGTTTAATATAATGTAAATCATTTGAGGTTTTGTAAAAACAATTTGCAAAAAGCAGGATTACTCACATTGCTATCTTAGGGTTTTCCTCAAGGATTTCCTGGTGATTATCTATTAATTACACAATGCACACGCGTTAGTATAATAACCCAATATTTACATTAGTTATACCCTCCCCGAGACGGCATTGCAACGACTACGTCGGGCAGAACCTCGACAGCCGTTACAGAACCCTAGATCAATCGGGCAGCGTATCTAATACGTAATCGGGGGTTATGATACTTACAACGAGGCAGGGCTTCGCTATTTAGGGGGTATAATACCCGGGTATAATGCCTACTATATAGATATTTGAGAGAGGAAGTTGTGAATGAACGAATTCAAATGAGAGCCGAAACTCTCAATTTATAGGGCTGATTAGCCATAGCGTCGCACCCTAAGGCTCAGCCTTCGTGTGCCGCGATGTAGGGGGTCTAGGGCATAGGGTTTTCCGGTTAACAACATAGTCTCGACAAGTGTTGCCACGTGGCGGCTCCGGGTAAAGCCTCGTAGCCAGGTTGTCGCACCCCGCGTAGGCCTTGTGCCTTCTCCGTCGCGTGCCGCGAGGCCCATTATTTATTTATTTTATTTTATTTTTGATAAATTAAGGTATTTGGGGCCTGTTTTCGTATACGGGATATATTTTAGGGTGTCGGATTTATTTTGGAGGGTTGTTATATCCTTCCCACCTTGTTTTAGAACTCGTCCTCGAGGTCTACTGGAACAGGTGTGGATATTTCCTTTGCATCTCTGATTCAAGCTCCCAAGTGTATTCTGGTCTTCTTTTGGAGTCCTATTTCACTTTGACCAGAACTAATCTCTTGTGTTTGAGATTCTTGACTTTCCTGTCTTCAATCTGTAGAGGTCTTTCTACAAATTTTAACTACTCATTTACCTCTATATCCTGAAGAGGTACTACCAGTGATTCATCGGCCAAGCTCTTTTTGAGATTACATACATGAAACACATCATGTATTTCTGCCATTTCCTCTGGCAGTTGTAGCTGATAGGCTACATGTCCTATTCTTCTAATAATCTCAAAAGGTCCAACATACCTGGGGCTTAGCTTTCCGCTTTTTATGAATCTTACCACTCCTTTCCAAGGAGAAACTTTCAATAACACTTTGTCTCCTACCTGAAACTCTAGTGGCTTTCATCTGTTATCAGCGTAACTCTTATGTCTGTCACGTGCTGCTTTTAGCCGCTCCTTGACTTGAATGATCTTGTCGGTTGTTTCTTACACTATCTCAGGTCCTGATAGTTGCTTTTCTCCAATTTCTGCTCAACAGACTGGAGTTCGGCACTTTCGTCCATAAAGTGCTTCGAATGGTGCAGCATTGATACTGGTATGATAGCTGTTGTTATAATAAAATTCTATTAATGGTAAGTGATCGTCCCAATTACCTCCGAAATCAATTACACAAGCTCTAAGCATGTCCTCCATTGTCTGAATTGTCCTTTCGCTTTGTCCGTTCGTTTGTGGATGATAAGCGGTGCTTAGATTTAACTTGGTTCCCATTGCTGTTTTTGGAAACTTGTCCAAAAATGAGAGGTAAAATGGCTATCTCTATCAGAAACAATTGATAAAGGAATTCCATGTAATGAAACTATTTCATTTACATACAATTTAGCTAATTGTTCCATACTGAAAGTTTCCTTCATTGGTAGGAAATGAGCTGACTTGGTTAACCTGTCTACAATCACCCAGGTTGTATCATTACCTTTTCTTGTTTTGGGGTAACTTGGTAACAAAATCCATTGTTATCAATTTCAATTTCCAAACTGGCATTTCTAACTGTTGTAACAAACCTGAGGGTTTCTGATGTTCAGCTTTAACTTGTGAACAGGTTAAACACTTGGCAACATAGGCTGCTATATCCATTTTCATTCATATCCACCAAAAGTTCTTTCTTAAGTCCTGATACATTTTATCATTTCCAGGATGCATCGTATATTTAGACTTATGGGCTTCTTCTAATATACGATGACGTATGTTTCCTAATTTAGGTATCCAAATTCTTTTCTTATGGAATCTCCAAATTCCATCTGTCCCTTGTTCTAATTCCTTAATCATTCCTTTTAACTTTTCAGTATCATCCTTGATTACTGATTCTTGTGCCTTTCTAATCTGTTCATTTAAATCTACCCGTAGATTTAATTTAAGAGAACGCACTCTTTTTGGCTTTTCGTGATATTTTCGACTTAAAGCATCAGTCACTACATTAGCTTTTCCTGCATGATATTGGATATTACAATCACAATCACTAAGTATCTCCATCCAGCGTCTTTGCCTCATATTCAACTCCTTTTGTCCTAAAACATACCTTAAACTCTTATGATCAGTGAAAATGGTAAACTTACTACCATAAAGGTAATGTCTCCAAATCTTAAGGGCAAAAATTATGACTCCAAATTCTAAATCATGGGTTGAATAATTTTCTTCATGATTCTTAAGTTGTCTAGAGGCATAAGCTATAACATTTTGATGCATCAATACACATCCATAACCTAACTTAGAAGCGTCACAATAGATTACAAAATCTTCAGTTCCTTCTGGTAACGCTAGTATGGGTGCGTTGGTTAATCTATGCTTAAGAATTCTAAAGGCTTCCTCTTGTTTTGGTCCCCATTCAAAATTAACAGATTTACAGGTTAGCTTAGTTAAAGGAATGGCTATTCTATAAAAATCTCGAATAAATCTTCTATAATAACCAGCCAATCCTAAGAAACTTCTAACCTCGGTTGGTGACTCAGGGGTTTTCCATTTAGTAATTGCCTTGATCTTGGTGGGATCCACATGAATTCCTTTATGATTAACTAAATCTCCAAGAAACTGTACCTGTTCTAACCAAAACTCGCACTTTGAAAACTTTGCATAAATCTTTTCTTTTCTCAATAAACTTAGAAGTGTGTGCAGGTGCGCTGCGTGTTCCTCTTTACTTTTAGAGTAAATGAGAATATCATCTATAAAACAATTATGAATTTATCCAAATACGACTTACATATTCAGTTCATCATGTCCATAAATGCGGCTGGGGCATTGGTTAAACCAAATGTCATGACAGTAAATTCATAATGGCCATACCTTGTCCTAAATGCGGTCTTAGGAATGTCCTCTTCCTGTACCTTTAATTGATGATATCCTGACCGTAAATCGATTTTTGAGAAAAATCGAGCTCCTTGCAACTGATCGAACAGATCATCGATTCTTAGTAATGGATTCCGATTTTTAATCGTGACCTTGTTCAATTCGCGATAGTCAATGCACATACGCATCGATCCGTCTTTCTTCTTAACGAATAAGATCGCCCATGGCGATGAACTTGGCTGTATGAATCCTTTCTCCAACAGTTCATCTAACTGTTTCTTTAACTCTTGCATTTCTGTCGGTGCCAAACGGTTAGGTGCTTTGGCAATTGGCGCTGTTCCTGGTAGTAGATGAATCCTAAATTCAACTTCCTTGTCCGGTGGTAGCCCTGGTAATTCTTCTGGTAACACATCTGGAAACTAGGATATCTTTCAGTTCTTTTCCTTTAGTGTTAATGATTATGGAAATCAAATACACTAACGATCCTTTTCTTACATAACTAGCCGTTTTTATCACATAGATGAATTTCGTGGATCTAGATGGCTTATCTCCTTTAATTGTGATCTTTTCACCCCTTGGTGAATTTACTTGGATTGACTTTTGATCACATAGGATACTGGCTTTATTGGCTACTAACCAATCCATTCCTAATACAATATCAAATCCTGCCAGATTCATTGGATAAAGGTTCGCAATAAACTTTTGATTTAAAAATTCTATTCTTGCTCCCTGCAAGATTTCGGAAATCTTAATGGTTTCTCCATTTGCTGTTTCTACTAAACATTCTTGTGGAAGTTTAGTTAATGGTTGATTGAGAAGTTTGCAAAATGAAGTATTAATAAAACTTTGGTTCGCACCAGAGTTAAATAATACTTTAGCAAAAACATCATTAACTAAAAAAGTACCGGCAATCACGTCCGGAATCATCTTTGCTTCTTTTGCAGTCAGAACAAATGCTCTAGCATTTTTAGTAGTCTTGTTATTCATGGCTGAAGCTAGTTTCGGATAGTTCGGCTTAATGTGACCCTTTTCTCCATAGTTGAAGCACATTCCATTATTAGGTTTCTTCCTACAATCTTCTTCCTTGTGTCCTGGTATCTTGCAGAAATTACAATAGGTGGAGCATCTTCTTGAATGCTTCTTCTTACAGGCCTTACAATAAGGTGCAGAGGTAGAACCTACATTTTTCCCACGGTTTGAATTTCCATAACTAAATTCTTGGGTAAGCCTTTGAGCTAGGTTTCTCCTCTGATCCTCTTCTCGTGTACGCACTAATTCATCAGTCAAGGTGTTTGCTAGTTCTACAACTTCTTCTATGGTTTGGGGTCTAGTTGCCTTGACTACATGCCTAATTTCACTGATTAATCCCCATATGTAACGGGAGATTAATACTGGTTCAGGTGAAGCAAGGGTCGGTACTATTCTAGCATATTCGAAGAAAGTAGTAGTATAACCCTTACTATCCACTCCAGTCATCCTAAGGTTTAAGAACTTACTTGATATCTGTTCCTTTTCTTTGGGAGGGCAAAATTTCCTTTCCACCATGTTCTTAAATTCCTCCCATTCCATATTGTAAACCCTGTCACTTCCCCTGGACTGGAGGATAGTGTTCCACCATTCTAGTGCTGAGTTCTTAAACAGATTGGAAGCAAACATTATCTTATCCTCTTCTGTGCACTTGCTTATTTTTAAGACTGCCTCAGTCTTTTCTATCCAACGTAGAGCTGTAACGGCCCCTTCATTGCCCGAGAATTCCATTGGCTTACAAGACCAGAATTCTTTATAAGAACAACCATAAGACATAGTTCTTCTTCTTTTGGGAATGGGCACTTGAGGTATGGGTCCACTGTTTACGCTGTGTTCTGGTTCAGTGGGTCGTTTACTACCATGGTTACTTTTATTATCCGTTTCCTTAACCGTAATAATAATATATGGCATTGCGTCTATAATCCCTTGTGCCACTATGTGTTGGATGGCACTGTTATCCACTTGGTTTCCATTATTATTGTTGTTCGGGTTATCGTTATTCTGGTTATTGTTACTCTGGTTTTCCTGGTTCACTTCATTGTCCATCTGAATTTTAAACACTTGCCAATTATTAATATCACAAGATAATATTTAATGCAAGCAATCACACAACACACATATTGATCAAAATCGTCGAACATTGTGACTTTTACTCTTTCTTATATATTATGCATCTAATACAAACTGGAACTGGAATTTAAAATTACAATACTATTATGCATCCATAGCTATTGTCTAGATTTTTTTTCAAACATACACACATATTATATATGTACTATTATTATATTATTATTATTAGGATAAATTACACTTTTCGACCTTTATGTTTGTAGCGGATTGCAATAGATGACCTTTAACTTCAATAATTACAGTCACAGTCCTTTATTTGAAAACTTATTACACTCTATGTCCTTTAGTCCTAACTAGGTTATAAAATTTTCAGTTAAATATGCCATATGCATTTCACATAAGGATACTTTAGTCATTTTATAAGTATCTTTAACAAAATAATAAAAAATAAATATATAAACCCCTTTTCTCTCCACAAAGTCTGATATTTCTTACTTCTTCTCCACTTACCCACCACCTACCACCACCACCATCACCATCACCACCGGCCACCACACCACTACCCACCCTCGCACGTTACCGTCACAACCACTACATACCACCGCCACCGCCACCACCATTACCGTCCTCCCTAATCTGAACCCTAGCTTGGGTCACCGGAAACCACCACGTGTCGCCATCACCAGCCGAGCACAACCACCCCCACGTGGAAGGATCGCTCAGTCTTTTAATGTGTGTGTGGGTGTTGATGATGACAGTTTTGACTGGTCAACCAAGTTTTGGATTTGTTTTGAACAGATCATTCGTTTGGTTCAAATTTATGAAATCTTTTTCTTTCATTATTTTCTTTGCTAAAGCCAAAACTATTCTAGAGAATAGATATTTTTCTGTTAAATAGGGAGATCTACAGGAACGTTGATGTGGGGCTGGGTTGTAGCCTGGTAGTTGTTTCTGCTAATAACTCAAAATGGTCTCACCCACTTCAATCTTGCAAAGTAGGCATACAATATTGATGTTGAATCATTTGTCCAGGGCTCGTATCTTGACGGGTGTTATAAAGATGGTATTCCCCAATCTCTTCAACTACATTGAAGGAAGAATCTATGAAGACCCATTTTGGTGAGTAATGTCATCTCTTCAAACACCAGTTAAACATTTTGATGATCGGGTGAGAATGTTAGTTTAATAAGGACATTACCTGTTAAATATCATTATACAATACATAAATTAAACTATTAGTGTGTTAAATTCACCAATGCCATAGCTTGAGAAAATGGTGAATTTGGGGTTTTGGTCCCAAATCCATATCCCTTAAATCAAAGAACAAATTTATGGATTTCTAGTCAATTGCGAAAGTTGTGCCCTTGAAGCTGAATATTGTTGTGATCTACTGTATTTAATAGATTAAGTGGTGAATGATGTTCAACTGAAAATGTGGTTGTGGTGCTCGGCTGATGATGGCGACACATGGTGGTTTCAGGGGAACCAAGCTAGGGTTCAGATTAGGGGGACAGTAATGGTGGTGGTGGTGTGTAGTGGTTGCAACGGTAATGGGTGAGGGTGGGTAGTGGTGTGGTGGCTGGTGGTGGTGATGAGTGGTGGGTAAGTGGAGAAGGAGGAAGAAACAGGATATGGGTTTTCAGACACCTTGTGGCAGAGGGAGAGAAAGGGATATATATATATATATATATATTGTAAAAGACACTTCTAAAATGACTAAAGTAACCTTATGTGCAATGCACATGCCATATTTAACTGAAATTTTTAACCTGGTTAGAGTCAAAGGACGTAGAGTGTAATGAGTTTTTCAAATAAAGGACCGTGACTGTAATTATTGAAGTTAAAGGTCATCCACTGCAATCTGCTACAAACATAAAGGACGAAAAGTGTAATTTACCCTTATTATTATTATTACTGGTATGGGTTCATCCAGAACTCCATATTACTCTCGTCATACTTCCAGACGAGTTGGTCTCCTATCTGCCTCATCCTCTCACTACCTTCTAAAATCTCCTCACAAAAGGTTCGGAGTTCTTGCACATTTTCTGCACTCAATTGGGGGGCAGGGGCTGGTACTGGGTTTGGGAACTGGGGCATGGGTTCTTGGTAAGGATAAGGGTTCTCTAGAATTTCCCTGATGTATTGATCGTTATCATAGTAGAGGTCTAGAGGGTCCAAGTCTGGGTAGGCTGCTAGGTTTGGCATGGGTTCCTCCGGTATTGGGTAACGTTGTTGGTAATCCCTATGGTCGTCAAACCACGGTTCGTAGTCTGGGTCTAAGGGATTGGGTGCTGGTACTCTAGGTATCTCTGCTGGGTCAAGGTCAGGCATTGGGATTTGATTTTCTGAGTTGACTTCAATTTCCATCGGTTGTGTGGGAAACAGTGGTAAGGGCTGGGGTGCTATGAGTTGCTCTAAATTAGGGTCTGCAGCTGTAGTTGCTAGAATATAAAAATATGCTAGACTCCTATTGAGCATATCCTGAGTGTGAGCATCTGTTTCTCTCTTAACGGCTGCTAAAGCACGCTGTTGTTGTAACTTTTTCATCATTTTCCTACATTCATGCGCTCCTCTAGTGAACCATCCTCTTTTCTTAGGAGGGAATGGTTCTTCAGATTGGGCCTTGAACACGAATATCCCATCTTCATTGTCAGCTGAATACCCTGAGAGGGTAGTCTGTGAAGAGGTGCCTTCGTCCCTAGGTGAGCTGGACAACTGACGGTAAGCGTCGGAAGGTTCTTTATCGCTCATACTATAAACTAACAAATACTCAAATAACAAACAACAATAATATACAGATATGCACGTATTTCCGTAATTAATTTCCTAACAATTTGAATAATATCTTGGTGTTAGCAGAACACTTTTGTGGCAGAATCAGTGGCTTAGCTCTGATACCACCTTCTGTCGCAACCCTCGTCCCCTATACTACCCGGAAACGGGCGGCCGCGGCCAGTTTCAGTGGTATTCGTGTTTATCAATTTGGCAGCGGAATTTACATCAGGATCGTAGTTAGGAAATATTTTATCAGAGTAAAATACCACGGTTTTATAATATTAACCGTATGGGAAAATCCAAAGTTTCAAGTACACACATTTTTATAGGGATAAACCCTATTTTATTTAAATAAAACATCTCTTTATTTTAGGTAACTTTATAGCCATTTTTCCAAGCCTTCAGTGCTGTCCAGCTAGCTTCTATTTGTCTTTCACATTTTGTTACATAAAACGCGTTTAAGGGAATTGGGGGTTAAGGTTGATCTTCCGGTAACCCTCAGATGCGACAATAGTGCAGCCATTTCTATAGCTGCTAATCCAGTGTTTCATGATAAAATGAAACATTTTGAAGTTGACTTATTCTTCCTGAGAGAAAAAATAGTTGCATGTATCATTAAGACAGCTGGTATAAAAACTGAGTTTCAACTCGCTGACATGTTTACAAAGGGCTTGTTTCCAAGAAATCATGATGAAATATGTAAGTCCTTAGGTCTTATAAATCTGTTTAAACATTTAAACTGAGGGGGGGGGGGGTGTTAAAATACCTTATATATCTTTTCTATTTCAGTTTAAATGTTGTTTTATTTTTGCTCCTCTAACCTTTTGCCATTTATTTGTTTTGTATGAGTTTGGTCCGGTTATATGGGCTTGGAGATGTCTAGCTGGGCTGGTCCAAGAGTCTGTGTATTGCTAGTGGGCTTAAGGGTTTCGTTGCTATGTCGGTTATAAAGTTGAGGCTGCTTTGGGATCATAACACACCGCCTATCCTCATCTCCTTCTTAAAGCTTCTTGTTCTTGCTGATCTCTCACACGTTCATTCGTGAGAAATCATTTTGTCTCTTGTTTAATCTTTTGATTCATTTTGTATATGCCTATCAATCTTTGATGACTGGCTAAAGTCCTTGTACTGATTTGAGAAGAAGTTGTTGAATAAAACTGCACTTTATTTCTGTGTTGTGGTTTAATCTTTGAAGTTCTGACAGGTAGTAGCGCGATGATAGGCGGTTAGGGCTATGGGTGAGGCGTTGTCCTTTCGCATCTATAAATTGATTTTAAAACATGAAATGGCTCCTTCAACTCCGGCTCCGAATCTCTGATCCAATTCCTTTTTCTCATGAGGCTTTTCAGTTTTAAAGTTTACACAACAAGTAGCTTAAGTGCTCAAGTGAACAAGAACAAAGAAAAGCCAAGTGCCCAAGTTGTACGGTTTCAATCGAATGTTGAACACCACCATAGCATAGCATATTAAAACTATCCCAAGTGCATCTTCAATTTGTTTATTTTTTAACTTTTTGTATAATTATCACAAGATTGTTCAAATTTGTCATTGTCTAGTGTCATTCGGGTGACGGATACTAATATGCATACAATTTTTGTTAACCACAATCGCGTGACACCGTTCAAGCGTACATAGGTGGCGGAATCATCTAATGTGTGATAAAGATGTCATGTTTTAGGCGCGTACTTGCTGGTTACGACTTACGAACATATACAGTTACTTAACCATACTGAAATCCAATTTGAAGATGTAACTGGTTCCCCGCATTCGAAAAAATAATAATAAATCACTAAAACAGTGACCAGAACATGATTTGATAAACTTTAACTAAACATGTCGTGGTGATTGGGCAGGTTGTTTCATCCGGCTGCATAAAACTATAGCCTCATCGGCCCAAAAGATGGCCTACGGCCCAAACGCCCATACCGAGCTTTACATTGGACCCCAAATTTCCTTATCTTTACCTTACATAAGGTCTCTGAAGCATGTATAGAGGTGTATAAAACCCGTACTTGGAACTGAACCCGGGTAAAAAAAAATAATAATAAAAAACCGGTTGTTTTACCTAGATATTTATATCTGTAACTGAACCAGGGGCGGATTCATGCCTTCGTCAGGTGGTGCACTGGCACCCCCTCAGTTTGTGCTTTTACTATGAAAAAATCTAAAAGGTTGAAAAATAAACGTAACAAATCCTTAAAGAAAATCCGAAGGCACCCTCTAAAAAAATTGTAAGGCACCCAACAAGAAGTTTTCAGATTCAGAAGAAATTAAAATTTAAAAACAGATGATAGAAGTAATTTACAAACTACTCTGTTTCTTTTGGTTGGGAAAGCGTATCTTTGGAAAAGCTGAAGCTTGAAGAAGATGATAGATGTATCAGGAATTTAGATTTTTACCCTTAAAAATGACTGTGATGTCTGGTTTTTTTTTTTTTTTTTTTTTTTTTAATATATAAAGTCAATAACCACAGGTTTCTAACTTAACAATATATAAAGTCAAAGTTTTTACTCTACTAGCTATATTTTCTAATATATTTATTTTTTATTTTTTGTTTAACAATATAAAGTCTAAAGTTTTACTCTACTAGCTCTATTTTCTAATATATTTATTTTTTAAGTTTTTATATTGATTTAATATTTAATAAACCATATGAATTCTGTTTTAAGCGTATTTTACCGTATAAATCTTAGTCTTTGTGGTTTGTGTTATTTTACCAGTTTAGTCCAAAGGTTTGAAACGTTGTCACTTTAGTCCAAATAGTTTCAAACGTTGTCATTTTAGTCCAAATAGTTTCAAACGTTGTCATTTTAGTTTACTGGGTTAACTTTATCTTTTTATTTTGTTAATTAGAAGGGCATTTCGGTCATTTTATATGTAATTCTGTTAACTGTAAAGGCAATTCGACCATATAAAATGATCGAATTACTCTTTTAGCTAATAGAAAAAATGGACAGAGTTAACCTAGTGGACTAAAATGCCAACGCTTAAAATTATTTGGACTAAAATGACAACATTTCAAACCTTTGCACTAAACTGACAAAATGACACAAAACACATAGACTAAAATGACATTTAACTCTTATCATAATTTATTTAATTTCAGTTCCATTATTTTATTTATTTGTTATGTATCTTTCTATTGTTTTAACTTGTAAAATAAGTAAAATACATAATATTTATGATAAAAAATAAGACTAAAAGAAATTTACACTAACGAATGTAAACCCATTTTTACTTAAACAAAATTTGACCTGTTATAAATTGACATGTTCTAACTCGAACCCTGCTTGGACCCGTGACCAAATTTGAACCATCTGTTTTGCCAAGCCTAGTTAATTCCATATACATTATTGAGTGAACACGTTTTTGCACCCCCTCACTCAAATTTCTGGATCCGCCACTGAACCGAACACAGCCTTACCTGTAGGGTATGGAGAAAGTGTACATATTGAGCTCATTATCTGTACCTGATTTATACCAAAAAATACTCAATTGAATACTCGAATTTTTGAAATATATATTTATATTTAGTTTACAACTTTTATATCTATATTTTAAGAAATGCATATTATAATTAAATATTTTGTAGTCAAGTTATGTTACTCTAATATATTTTAATTAATTTTATAAAATACAAACGAAATTTAAACTTTGAAGAAATTTACTTTTGTGTAAAATGATATTTTTTTAAAAGGGAACTAACACCCAGTTTCGATTACCGGTTATACCCAACCCCGCTCATACCCTACCTGGGTACATACGATAGGGTTTTTCATCTCAGTACCTGTACCCGTATTCGTATCCACCCCACCCGGTTCCTCTTATTACCCAATTTTTCAATACTTGATCATACTAGAACCCGGTTCCGGTTCCATATCCTAAATCAGGGATTAGAAAAACCTGATTTGTGCACCTATAAGGGGAAGCCACATGCTTCTATAACCATTAATTGGCAAATTTATGACCTAGTGACATCACGTGTTTATTTTCACTAAAATGGTGTGGGTTCAACTTCTACAAAGCAGACATTACATGGATTTTGGAAGGAGATTTTTATGGTTGAAGGGAGGGTGTGTTTGCCGTTAATGCTAAGTGTTAAATGTTCTTATGTTCTTTTAAACAAAGAGTAAAATAAAATGAATTAGACAAGGATAAAATAAAAGTAGAGTAAATTACATGGATTATCCTTTATTTATATACCAATTTGCACCATTTGTCCTTTGACTTCAATAATTACTTAAAGTGTCATTTATAACTAAATTTTGCTCGCTCTTTGTTCTTTATACTAACTAGTGTTAACTTTTCAATTAGCTTTACGGTAAAAGAACTATTTTGCCCAAATGACATAATTTGTAATTTATTTATAAAAGAGATAATCTATAATTTACTCAAGTTCTTTTCTTTCTTTGTAATTTATTATTTTTATCACTATTATTTTATTGATTACTTTAAATTTTTCTTAAATAATTAACTAACATAATCTATAATTTATTTATAAAGGAGATAATCAATTTACTCATTCAATGGCCTCAGATGAAAAAAAAACATCAATTGTACTCTATACGTCAAATGTTGTACTTTACTATTGGTGTGTAATTAAATTAATTGTTAGACCTATAAAAGAACAGATGATATTCAAAAGTCAAAACATGACATTTTGATCAAGAAATAAACAATTGATGAAGCATTCTCCTCTCAAAGATAGTAAATTTTGAACACTAATCAAAACATCTGTTGAAGACATTCAAAGATCTGTTTGAAGGCATGAAACCATTGTTGAAGAAGAAGAAACCGTTTTTCAAGGTCAAAGCTCTATTGAAGCAAAACAATGATCATGAATACCAAACATCTGTTGTTGCTAAACAGATGTTTGATACAAGCTAACATCAGTTTGAAGAACAGAGGTTTACTCAATGTAACAATACTTAGCTTAGAATAAATGTTTGATGTAATAGATCAGATGTTAGATTCCAGCAGATGTTAGCTAACATCTGTGGAGATGTTAGCTAACATCTGTGGAATCTTTTTGTTATAAATGTTAGATATCACTATTAGGATGATGTCACCTGATTGCAAACAGAGCTATCATACTTCTATACAGGGGTGCAAACGAGCCCGAGCTCGACTAGGCTCTAGCTCGGCTCAATTCGAGTTTTATTCCTAAAACTCGAGCTCGGCTCGAAGGTAATTTTCAAGCTCGAGCTCGACTCGTTTAGTATTTATTAATTAATTTGTATTAATTATAATTATTATTATACATATAATTTAGTTATTTTTTATATTTATATAAATGGTAATTATTATTATATAAATATATGTTTAATATATTAATAAAAAATATATAAACTGAAAGCTCATTTAGGCTCGCGAGCCGGCTCGAGCTCGATAAGCGAAGCTCGGGCTCGGGCTCGCTCGTTTACTAAATGAGCTTGTTTTTAGGCTTGGGCTCGAGCTCGAGCTCGTTTAAGCTCGACTCGTTCGAGTTTTTTTTAGTAGCTCGGTAGCTCGACTCGTTTGCACCCCTACTTGTATAAATAGATCCCATGTGTTAGAGATCTATTTTATCACACACATTCCTTATTCCTTTTGTATGAACAACAAATTTAGTGTTCAATTTAAAACAGTTTTGATATAACTTTTTGCTTGTTTGTTTATCTTATCGTAATAGAATTTACAAATTGTTTGTTCTTAATTGTTTAAACTTACAAGTATCACAATCTCAAATTCCAACATTAATATATTATATTATTGTATAATGTCTTCAATTTTGGTGCGCTCGTGCGCACACGCGCGCGCGCGCGCACACACACATATATAGGGTTAGGTTAACGTACAATGGCTCTTATCGTACGAAATGTACGCGATCATCTCAGCCGTACGATCTGGTGCGAATTCACTCTTGAACATGCGATTTGTTGTCAAAAACCAACATGTAAAATTGCTTTATATACCAACATGCGATTTCATCATATTTACCAACATGCGAAACTGCTACAAAAAAACCAACATGTGATTTCATCAAAAATACCAACATGCGATTTCCAAGATGTTTTTTTATAACATGCGATTTGACAATATCGTACGAGCGTACAATAAGCCCTATTGTACGTTACACTTTTTCTATATATATATATATATATATATATACTAGGTGATGCCCCGCCCGTGTTGCGGGGCGATGGCCGAATAATTCTCAACCAATTAAAGAAACAGTCATATAGTTTTGCTAGGAAAAAAAAACTAAAACGATGAGAAGACCGTTATTTGAGCACATGGAAAAACAATAATTTGTCAGTGTAGGATCGGGATTCGATCAAACGAGTCATTCGGAAGAGTTCTCGATCAATACGAAAGGCGGATTCAGACGTATTGATGTTATATCAGCTAGATTTGCACATAGAATCACTTTAAATGTCGATTGTATTGATTTGACAAAGATACACGAGCTGGCGACACTTCAGCAGAGCTTCGCTACCGGAATCCAAAAGTTCTAAATGAAGACCCAAGACCACATATATATAGGAGATACCAAACCCCACGAACCAGACCACACGAACCGGTCCTAGTCGCACGAACTGGCCAGACCCCATGAACTTGGTCACCTCGTGCGAGGTGGCCTAGCCACTTCGTGAGGGGTGGCTGGTTCAGGTCTGTTTCCCGTTTCTCTTGTACAACGTGTCCTGGTCTATCTATTCTAGTTACATGACTCGATACAAGACGAAGTCAACAAACATATGCACTAACAAACTCCCCCTTGGATGATGACAAGTCTTCAGTGTGTCGAGTCTTCCGTCTTGATCAGTCTTCTCGCTCTCTCTAAAGTATTCTCCGTTGTACGCATCTTTATCAAACTCTCTCTTACTCTTCCAAAATCTCAACCTGACTCTTTGAACTTTCTAATTCTCTTGATCAGATCTCTTGATTCATTAAGCTCTTCAGCATTAGCAACTTCTATCTCGAACGCTATTCCAAGATCTGAATTTGGATCTTACGTCTTCAGACTCCCCCTTTTGATAAGCTGGGATCGCAGTCTGGAATTCCCTCTCTGCAGGCTTTGGATCGGAAACCTGGCTCTAATCTGCATACGCTTATGCGGAAAGTCCTCAGGAGTCGAAACCTAGCTCTTACAAAGCTTTTTACCTGCACATACTCTACCCAAAACATAAGGTTTTTCATTTTTAAAAACATTCATAGTCTAATCATCTAGACACCATTTGCAAGATAGACAATTTTGACATAGATGAAGTCTTATTTTTCACTTGTAAAAACAAATTTGGTTTCAAATTAATGAACCATTTAATCATTTCAAATTCATTTGTCATTTCAAACAAACTCTCCCAACCCTTGTTGTTCATCATGTTCAGCACTTGGAATTTTGAAAATTAGCTTTCCAACATCAGTTGTCAAAAATAAGATGAAATAAAATCTTTTTGAATTTTCAAAATTTTATGCTAAAACATACTGAAAATCTTTTTGGATTTTGGGAAATAAACTATATACAAACATCTTTTTGTGAGTTTGTGTAAGAGGATCATATCAGTTTATGACAAATCACGAGTACCGTTGAGCTTTAAACACTTTAAGATCTAAACGATTCACTTAGATTGTCAGTATACTGATCCACTTAAATTTCACACAAAGTTCAATTGTTTCGAGATATGGATTAGTTTTTTAAAAAACTAAACTTATTCGAGTGTCCCACCTCAGAATATACTCCCGTATCCAGACTCCTATATTCAGTCTTACAGGTGAATGTACACTAATGATATCTATAAATGGGTAATGCGAGGCCATGAGAGCTCAGGTTAGAACTTCCGTTCAGACAAAGAGATGATGGCTCGACTTTTAGGTGTGTCCCGTTTGGGGATCTTTTATTCAACAGCACATGATTAGCATTTTTCAATGTTTCATCATTTTTTATGCTGAGGGTGGGCTTTATGATTAAAGCAGTGCAGAGTATTATACAAGGACTAGGTTATTGCTCCCGCAAAATCAGAAGTCCTGGTATAATACCCCAGATATCATCACGCACAAAGACCTAGTATGTCAGAAATAGAAAGCCCTTCAAACAAGATTTCAGGGCTTACCTATATATCCGAGAGATGTTCCCCACGTGATAAGTAAGCATTTGATATTTAGGTTTATATCTCGAAAACAATCTACTAAGCGTGTAAAAACCTACTGACATATCATCAGTGAGACCGTTTATCACATTTTAACTTTCCAATTCTTTAGTGTACTGTGATTGTCTACTGATGTACTATCATTTCCTCTTTTTCACAACAAAACTCATTTTGATTTTTCGATGTTTTTGGTTTTTAGATTGTTGGTACATCATGTCTATCGCCTATGTCATCAGTCTAGGCCGTGTCAGTAGCTTGTAATAGGGTTTAAAGTGTAAAAGTTAATGTTATGTGTGTATGTAAGTCATTTCGCACGAAATGGATTATGTAAGGCCATTTCGTACGAAATGGATGGACTTTGCCATTTCGTACGAAATGGACTTGTCATTTCGTGTGGAATGGATTCCCTATAAATAGGGATGTTGGGTTTTCCATTTGTAACGGTTCGGTGAAAGTTGTCACGAAGTGCTGTCAAATTCTCTGCGTGTATTAACGTGTAAAATCAATGGAAAACCAGTTTAAAGTGTATTTCTCTGCTTCTACTCACATTCTAACACCGATTCACAGTTACTAGATTGTTTCCGCCTCTCTAGTGACCTAGATTTGACTCAGACCGACTCATTTAGGTCGAATATCGATCCTACAAGTGGTATCAGAGCTCAGGATGAGTCAAATCGGCTGAATCAGTGCTTTGAATGGTTTAGAACTCTTTACTTCTACTCATTCTTGGATTTTTGAACGATTCCACAGACAAAATGGACTAAGATTTGGATATAACGTGTAAAACACCATTTTAATCAATCCTTCAAAGTTTCAGACCTTAATTCAGACTAAAACTGATCAAAATATGTCAAAAACTTCATTTCGTGTGAAAATGTACCATTTTGTTTGAAAAGTTTGTCCAATTCACACGAATTGGTTCATTTTGACATCACTTGGGTGTCATTTCACATGAATTGGTGTTGTTTTAACCTGTTGATTGTCATTTCGAATTGGACAATCCATTTCGCTTGAGACTGGCCATTTCATGTGAAACAATCCATTTTTCTTGAAATTGGCCATTTCGTGTGAAACATTCCAATTCGTTTGAAATTGTCATTTCGCTTGAAAGTTCATTTCGTTTGAAAAGTGAATTTTTCCAAAAACTTAGAAAATTTTTCGAAACTGTTTTCATAGTTTAAAAGGGATAACCAAGAATTTTATAACATGTTTTCCGAAAGGGGAATGACAGCAGTTCAAACTCCAGCGAGTATTGTGCAGAACGTAAACATGGAAAATGAGCTTGGTACAATGCAAAAGCCACCAAAATTGATGAACATTGACGAATATTCAGGGTGGTCAGAGAGCTTTAAAACTTGGGTACATGCAAATCATTTTGAGTGTTGGATGAAAATTGAGTCAAAGTATGTACCTCCGACGAATGGAGCGGGTATTGAGAAAACACTTAATCAGTTAACTCCGGTTGAACATGATAGTTTTAAAGCCGAAAAGAAAATGATGAGTATCTTGCAACAAGCAATCAAAGAAGATATCTTGGGTTTGCTACAAAATCAAAGTGACTCGCAGTCTATCTGGAATTCACTAAAAGTCAAGTTTCTTGGAAGTGTTTCTATGATAAAGAGCAAGACGACATTGCTGAAAAAGGAATTTGATATTTTTACTGCTATCAAGGGTGAGTCAACAAAAGAGTTGATTGAGAGATATTGTCATTTGGTTGTAGAAATGAAGCGTTTGAGCATTTCCAAAACAGATGAAGAATGGGTTGACAAGCTGGCAGATGCTTTACCGTATGATGAATGGGGCACATATTTGTTGGTTTTGAAAAATAACTTGGAGTATGTTGGCGTCAATTTTAGCACATTTATCGAGAAAATTGAATCGCATAAGCTTGAACTTAAAAAAATCAGAAAAATGAAATCTGCTAATGTACAACAAGATGTTCAGTTGTACTACAAAGGAAGCTCATCAGCAACATCTACCCCAAGTCCAAAAATTCAGACAGCATTTAGTGCTGATTCTACATCAAGAGTTTCTCAAAGCACACCAAGCAACAGTCATTCACCGTTTACAAGCTTCG